>JARJLG010000169.1:0-215253 GCA_029448575.1 Mycena maculata
GCCGCCTTATTTCCTGGCGGGCCCTGTTACGACCCAGCTCCGTGGTTCTGGCCCCAATACAGAGCGCCAAGAGAGCCCGCACGCGCACCAAGTATTGCTCCACCACGGAGAACTGCTCGTCGCGGACCTCGGCTCAGACACGGTCTGCCGCTTTGCAAAGCAAGACGGTGCCTGGGTGATGCAGGACCAAGTTCGGTATGACCCCGGCGGCGGCCCTCGGCACACGGCGGTTTATGGTGGGTCCAAACCGTATTTATTCACCTGGACTGGATATTTATGCATGTACAGACGGTGCCCTGTACACCCTGCTGGAACTCAGTAGCTCCCTGTCGAAACACCGCTTCCCGTCCCTCCCCGCCGAGCCCTCCCTCCTCACTGTGAAATCCACCATGTCCAATCCTCCCGAACCACCGCACGACATGCTCGCCGCCGAGCTGCTCATCCCCGCGCCGAATTCAACGTTCAGCACGCCGTACGCGTACGTGTCAAATCGGAATGACCCTGCGGCAGGTGGGGACACCATCGCGATCTTTGCAATTGAGGGCGACGCGCTGGAGCTCGTGACGGAAGTGCACACGGGGCTGAAGCACCTGCGCGGGATGGCGTTTGGAGGTAAGGACGACAGGTGGCTCGTCGCAGGTGGCGCGCAGGGTGGGGGTGTGAAGGTCTTTGAGCGCGTCGATGGCGGGAAGGGGCTGAGGCTGCTCGCGGAGAATGGTGACGTAGAGGCGCCGACGGGGTTCTTGTGGGTTTAACGCAACTCGTACATACAGAATAAATAATATAGAAAAGACCGAGCTAATCTTCGCCCGTCCATCCTAGCCGCCGTAGATCGCGCCTGCACTCTTCCGTCTCCTTTTCCACGCACGCGCAATCGGCGACAACCTGCCGGAACCCGCTGCTCACGCCCCCATCGACCATGTCGAGAAGCGTCTGGTACTCGGCCAGCTCGCGGTCGAGTTTCCGCTCCTCCTCCTCCATCTCACGTTCGTCTTGTGCGAGTTTGGCGTACGCCGCCGACAAAGCCCGCTTCATGTGCAGCGCGGGATGTTTCGGCGACTGGTAAGAGTACACCGCGTTGAGCGCCTGAGCCCTGATTAGCGAGACCTTGACGAGTGAAGCCTCGATGGTCATAGCCAAAAGGTCATTGTTGGCGACGTTTCTTGATGCTAGGTCCTGCGGAAACCTTTTTAGTGTATGTACTAGTCGCTGGTGGAGACGGGGATGGATCTATACGGACTGTGAGAACTCGAGCAGTTTCAATTAAATTATGATATGATATGTGATCAAACCTCGTTAATCTCATGAAGTAGCTGCTGTATTCGATCGTCGACATGCTCTTCCTGCCCTTCGGAGCCTTTTATATCGCCCAGTTTCGTCTCGATGTCGTGAGGGAGATCCCAGGTGGAAGATCGGTCATCGGATCCTATGTATTCAGGAGTCTCAAGTTTGTCGCCCATGAACTAGAAACAAACGTTACCGGCATTATAAAAGTGTGAAATTGAACGTATGGTGGCATCTAGCTCGTCGGAAATGAGCTGCTGATCAACCTACGATACATCCTTCCTTCAGACACATACTTGATACGAGACGCCGTGCAAACCTTCGGAGTGAGGGGCGAGGCAAAACGTCGGATATCCGAGTCTGCAAGGCCGCCTGGCAACGCGTTGTACTCGCATTCTGCGCCACTTGGTGAAATGAGAGGATCGACGGTGATGGCACGGCGGAGGGACGCAATCTACATTTCGACAATTCAGCCAGCCGGCGCTGAAGCAGCCAACTTGAAAGTGCTGACATCTTTGCTTGACTGGGACGAATGGGTGACTAATATTGAGTTGAGGATCTCCGTAAGTATCTTGACCTGCAGAATCTGTCGGTTTCGAGCATTCGAGGCTGCAGACGACGGTGACATGGAGTTCAGTGCAAGTTGGTGAGGGTCAAGGCATCGTCACATTAGCACGTGGTGTGACCGAACGCGTCGGTGAATTGCTGGTTTTACGTTCGCAACTTCATTGGTTTGCCTCAGGATCCCAATCGGCGAAATCATCCTCCGAATGGGGCCGGAGCTGCGAAGCATACTACCACAAGCTGAACCGTGCAACAAGCAACGCCCGTCGGGCCGTCATCCGCTATAGGCTGGCGCGCGCTCAGACTGCCAGTGGTGGTCAATGCGGCAGATGCCATGCCATTCTCATCGTCCTAATCTTGCGTCAATTGATAGGCATCAAGCTGGTCAGCTTGGCGGGCACTACTAACTCCGCACTCGTCCCTCCCTTCGAATCGTGAACACGACCACGACCATGCCAGCGGACTCTTCAACTATCGAGGGCTCCGTCGAATTTTCAGGTGACTCAGATGAAAACGATATCGAACAAGAGGCACCAAGACACTGGTGGAAGAGACCAGCGCCTTGGTGGCACGTTGAATCTCTTTACCGTCTTCGTAAACTCGCCTGATCATGGATCTCAAGGCTACTGGTGCTCACGTTTATCAGCACCGTCATCCAGTCCGCGACAGGCATGCCGAGATTCGAGCTGTACAGAGAATTGGTTTGCCAGGTTCACCAGACGGAAGAAACATTCGCAAGCTTGTATCTGCCGTCGGATTACCTTCTCTATTCTCCTCTGGGACCTCACTGGTTTAACGTCATCACGAATGATGCCAGGGAAAATACTGAGAAAGCCCACTTCAAGGCATCTGCGTTCGGATGTGATTCTGGTCGCCAGTTCGTTGAAGCAGCGACATTGGCGGTGTGTTGGTTCGTTGATTCATTCTGGACTCTCTGCTTATCGTTTTCTTTTTCAATATCAGGCGGTCCTTGAAACAACGGTGGTGGTCCTGAGTTTTATGACAGTCGGCTGGTGGGGCTCGGTACACGACCTTCCTTCCTTTTCTATTTGTGATGCTAATACATTTCCAGTTCTCCGATCGGTATGGCCGCACTCGAGTTATTGCCATAGCTTCTATCGGACAGCTTTTGGCCGCCGTGAACATCATATTCGTTGCCAAATATGTTCAACGAATCCCCGGTGGCTACTGGTTCCTCGTCATCGATTCTGTAATTTCGGGAGCTCTCGGTGGTCAGTGAGCGTAAGATTCAGACATATACAAGTTATATAAAAAATTCCCAGGAACCTCTAGTGAGCTTGTGGCCGTAATGGCTTACATGGCGGACGTGTCGACTCCGGAAAAAAGGTGACACTTGACATTCATATTGATCTATTCACAGGAGTTCCTCACCGTTTCGCCAGATCCCTTCTTTTTTCCTTTCTCTTCGGCATTCGGCTGGCAAGCATCGGCGTTGGACCAATACTCGGTCGCGGTATCATCAAGTGAGCACCCTGCTTCTTGCCACGCTCACTCTAATTTTTTCAATCAATAGTATCACTCATAACCTTCTTTGGGTGTTTTACTTGGCGGCCGTGTCTAGAATCTTCCAAGCCTGCTTCGTTCTGTTTGTGCTCCCTGAGTCCCTGAGACCGGCCCAGATGGACAGAGCTTCCAGAAGAAGACAGGAAGAGCGGTGGCTGACCGACAGGCCAACTCCATGGTGGTATCGACACCTATTTTTCCTTCTCCACCCTTTTTCGGTTTTATGGCCACACAAGATCTCAGACGAAAATCGTGCAAACGGCACAAAAAGGGATTGGACTATATTCATACTGGTAATGGCGTACGGATTGATGCTCATGGCCACGGTTCGTCTTTCTACTGGAGTGGTTCGTTCTCCCCTGTTCACAGGCACACACCCCGACAGTCATCCGAGCGCGTTTATTTGTTCTATATCTGGTTCACTTTACGGTGGGATCTCCAAGACGTCAGTTTCAGATCCATCCGCTGTTCTCCCTCGTAACATCTATTGCAGCTCCTGTACTACACAAGCAGCATTGCCCCCATTCGCGCCGCCTATCTTATTCTCGTCTTCCCTCGTCAGATTTCTTCTTTTCATTTCGTCACTTTATCTCACCTTCTTTTGAAGTTGTTATCAAGTTCTTTGCAGTCAGGCAGAACAGACAGAACGATGCACCCAGCACCAGTCCGTCCGAGGCCGAACCACTGCTCTCAGGCTCCTCTCGACCGTCGGTTTCCGACGCCAAGACACACAACTTGTCAAAAAACCTCACGCTAATGCGGTTCTCCATGTTGGTAAATATCGCCGCTTTCGCAATACTGCCATTCGCTCCCACCGGTCTTGTCTTCATTTTATTCGCTATGCTCGGGTCGTTCGGAGCAGGACTGGCTCCCGCTGTCCACAGTGTAGCGCTCGAGCTCTACACCCTAAGAATCGGGACGAACGCGCCGTTAGAAACTGGGAAGCTCTTGGGTGCTCTCAGCGCCGTATGGTCAATATTGTGCGCCTTTCCTTTCAGTTTTCAGTTTCGTCTGGCTGACAAATTCTGCAGTCCTTATTTCCTCGGACCATTGCTGTATTGGCATATCTATGCGGCGACTTTTGGAACGTTTCCCGGGGCATTCCTCTTCGTGGCGCTGGGAAATGGTATTCTTGCCTTTGCCTTGTTGACTTTTGTTAGGTTCCGTACGGAGAATACGAGCAACGAAGATGTTAGGGATCTTGTCAATCCGCGAACCCCGTAGAATTAGATTTCGGGTTTCGGACTAGGGAACTGGTGGTACATGGAAGGCTAATATTGCAGATTGGATGTACGGTTAGGTCATTTTCGGTTAAAGATAGACAAATCCGGCTCCAGTCCCAGGTTGTACAGCTTGTTGGAGTTATGAAACAGGGCATTCTGCACGATGGCGACTGCAGCGCTTTCCGAGAGCTCGCCGGAAGCCACTGTGTCCGACAGGACCTTAAATCGGTTGTTGAGACACGGGATCCATAGTTATGGATTTGCAAAACTCACGGCGTACAAAGCCTGTCTCGCCTGAATGGTTCCAAGATAGAATGATTCCGGCCACCAGTGGCCATCTGTCGACCACAATATCTTGTTCGTAGGGCACAGTTCGAGAACTTGGCGAATTATAGCCCGTTGACCTTCGCCGGACACGAATGGGAATACCTAGTCGGGGATTTAGTTCCTGTTTGCTGAGGCAAATTGAGGACACCATTTACCTCACCAAAATCAAGGAACACGTTTGGATAGACGGCAGCAAGATATCCGGCCTCTCTCGTGAATGGGTACGAGGAGTGCAGCAGGACGAACAGGGTCTTGGGGTATGCCTTGATTACGGCCTGCAAATGCGAGGGCGATGAACGGTTTAATGTGATGTCGTTGTCACCTAAGCCAGTGTGAAATTGCACTGGTCACCAATATTTAGTATTCGAAAGATTGCGAACAATGCAATGAATGGAACCTGGCTTTCCGTACTCTCCCGCTACTTCCAGAGCCATGCGCACTATGTGGTCATTTAATGCTTTGTGAGCTAATCGGATAGTGCCCGTGTCTTTATGTGTTTGTAAAACATCTCGAACGCAGGTTAAAATGGCCTCTTCGGACTCCGCCGATGGCGCTACGTCGAGGCCCGTTCGGTAACACGCGATAGATTTGAATCCAACAACATTTTTGTCGTTTGCACTGTCTATCAGGCTTGCCTTCAAAAGGGTATTGAAGGACCTGAAAGCAGATACCGCCTCATCGAGAACAACTGAGTCCACGTATGCCTGAGAGAGCGATTTCAAGATGCCCTGGATGACTCTCATCGTTACTATATAAAAGCATGACTGGAATTGGAGCCTATGTACCTCAGCCACAATCTCAACGCGAACAATCCGTTTGGTAGGGCTGCAAGTAAATCTGTCGTGCCATTTATAACCTTCCGCAAATTCCTCAACACCCCCGAGTCCATCGTCCAGAAGCATGCACCTGAGCTTTTATTTCAAGGGAGGGTGGGACCCCAAAAGAAACCAACGCACTGGATCCCATTTACAGTGCGGTCCATGAACAAAGTACAGAGATCAAGGTAAGGCAGTCGCGCTCGGGCAGCCTTGATATCGGACCAGGTTGGATCCTGTAGGCCCAACATGGAACCCAGTTGAGGCACAGCGCGTAGGCAAGCCAAAGTGTGGACTGCATCGGCAGTCAAAGCAGGACCCTGGGCTTCGGAAATGAGGCCCTCAAATTCGAAGCGATCCCGGTACTCCTCCGTCAAAAGGGGATGGGCATGATTATCCACCGCAGGATAATCGAAGCAGGCTCTGTGAAGTTCTCGCAGTTCAATTTTAGTAATTGGATGCATGGTTCCGTTTCCGTTAACTCGGTCGTCGAGGAGTATGTACTGAACTCGTGGTTGGTGAGAAAGCCTCACCGTGGGACCCCGGACTTGCCGTAATTGGACTTGCGGCGAACACAGCGACACATCGGGAACCCTACCACTCGCTCATGTTGTAGCGTCTCTCAGCGTTATTAAATAATCTCATCCTGTCTCATGACCCCCATGGACTCAAAAGCATCAGAGTCTCTGGATGACTGGGAGGAGTACAGGCGTATGAGTCTCACTCCTGGTGGCTTTGGACACCAAAGGACACTCATATGGTACGTTACGGCCCGTTTCATCTTCATCGACTCACCATCCGACGTACATTAGGCCCAAAGTCTTACACGCACACCCGCAGAGTCCTGCTGACGATTTGGACGATTCGGAGTCGCCTTCTCATCCCGATGAACGGCAAATACGGCTGGACACCGAGCGCAGTTTCGTGCTATATCCAGTAGGTGAAACTCGAGTGCGAATAAAGGTTACGACGATGGTTTACCTTCGACTGTAGATTCCGAAATAGACAAGGACACATTACAATCCGAACTGCACGATCTTCTTGTCGAGATCTTTCGGAAACGCCCCAAATTGAATTATTTCCAGGCAAGCCATGGTCTAGTACAGCGTTCCATTAGCTGATTGCGTGAACACCAGGGATATCACGATATTATAACTGTATTGCTACTCACACTACCTCGGGAACTCCAGCTACCCTGCGCAGAGCAATTAAGTCTGCAGCGGGTCAGAGATTCGATGGGATCCACCCTTGAGCCAGTCTTGGGTCTCTTGCGGTAAGCAATATCCAGAAGCCCTTGCCTGGATACTGATCACCTGAAATAGTGTTATGAAAAATCTTCTGCGAGTTGCAGATCCTGAGTATGCCGAGCTTCTGGAACAGTGAGTCCCCTCCGTCTCATTCACTGAGATACCTTTTTAAATTATGGACTGAAGGTCAAGTCCCCTGCCCTACTACGCTCTTCCGAATCTCCTCACGCTCTTCTCCCATGATATGCCCACCTTGTCGCTTATACAGCACGTTTTTGACTATTTGCTCTGCCGCCCCCCAGTCTTTGTTGTATATCTCGCCTGCGCGGTATGTCGCTTGTCGCTTCGTCGATCTATGAGCCTGACTCTGGCTTTCAGATCGTTCTCTCTCGGAAGCAGGATGTCGAACGTCTACAAGAAGAGGGAGAAGAAGGGATGATGCATTCGCTTCTCTCCGCGTTACCCGAAATTGTGGACGAGGATGATGAGGATGAGGACTCCCTAGATGAGGACATCAAATCCGAGGAGAAGTCACTAGTCAAGGAGGAACCACTATCGGAAGAAATGACTTTCACGGAAATGGATATTCCTCTCGTTAAACAAGAACAGTCGGATCTTCCTGTGGCTTCTGAAATCCTGCAAAATACCAGCGAGGACCATGCCGTGTTAGAATCCAGCGTCGATGTTTTAGGTCGAGAGGTTCCTGATGTTCCCCATGCGTTGACTGCGACACTCGCTGGACCCACGAGCGAAACGAAGTCGGAAATCCCCTTATCACCCTCGACGGATGGCTCTACCGAGAAATTGGAATGCTCCCCCGAGCTAAAACGTCGGAAGGTTACAAAACCGAAACCGCAAGTCCTGACGGACATTCTGCGGATGTCGGATGCGCTTTATCAAGCGCATCCTCCGACAGACCCATCCCTTCAACTTTCCTCCATCATGGGTCCACAGAGTGTGATCTTCACCTGGTCTACTCGTTTATCCGACATGCCTGCAAATGACGAGGCAGAATGCATGATCCAGCGTCTTGACTTGATCGTCTACCCTGAACCAGCTGTGGGTGAGCAGAAGGGTACCACCAAACGGCGACGAAAGCTACCCAAGAGGAGAGTCGGTACTGGTACTGTTGGAATGCTCGTTGGCGCAGGCTTAGTTCTGGGTGTTGCTGTCGCTGTTTCCGTCTACGGGGCAAAACAGGGTGGAGATCACACTCGAGATTGGAGGAAATTAGGGCGGTGGGTTGGTGGAGTTTTCTCCGGTGCTTCGGATATGGTCATTCGTTACAGAACATGAACCCTGCTCTCTATGTTTGTACTTATGCTAGATGGGTTGCTAGCCTCGGCCTCAACACAATTGGTCCTGATCGACCGGAGAACTGACATATCAGTGGCTGTGGGACATATTTGCTACAAACTTCTTCTTTTAACTTCATGCCACCAAAACCCAAAGCCGCTGCCCGAGCGAAAGCTGCTGCCGGGGCCAAAAAAGGGGGCCAGCCTGCAAAGAAAGAAAAGGTGTTTCACCCCGATTCGCGCAAGGCCGGCCAGCTCGCGCGCAACGCCTTACGCAAGGGTAAGCTCGGCAATTTACGCACCAAGCGGACCAAAAAGGCCAGCGGGCTGCTCGAGCTCTATAGCTTCTTCCATACCGCGCTGCCGCCTTTGGAAGACGCCGATGCGGACGCAGACGCACTGATGCTCCCACAACTGCACGCGCTCGCACAAGCGTGGGTCGCGCGCAACGACGCCGCGCTCGCCGCAGAGCAGGCTGCGCGTCGCCCCGGCCGGCCAAAGAGTGTCCGCGAGATGCGCATCGAGGAATTGCGACTGCGCGAACAGGAAACGTATCGCACAGGCATGGGTGCGCTTTCCTTGCTCTTTCGTTTGGTGTTTTTTTTAGTAATGCGTTTTCCAGAGGTTCCCGACCTAACCGATGCACCCACGCTCGCGCGCTTCCGCAAGTGGGACGTCACTTCGATCGGATACGCGCACCTCTTGCGTTTTGTGCGCATCTCGAGCGCGGCCCCCGACGTCATTGTGTTGGCCCGCGCACCTGCGGCAGGCACGGATGGGGGTCTGGCGGAAGAAGAGGAGGACGAGGAGGACGAGGCCCCAATGCTGTTGGACGAACAGATGGACCAGACGTGAAGCAGGGTTTGTAAAGCGCATCACTGCATTTGGCTGCAAGACGCCGGAGACGATGAGGCGCCGCTATCCCGTATCATGGCCTCTTCCAGCGAGACATACTATTCTGGCGAGGTTCGGTCGCATGTCTCATTCTCCACTAAAAGTACTATATAGATCTGTAATCCCTATATTTCACGGTCACTGTCCTCCATGGCCATAACGCGCATGAAGGTACGAGCAGTTTTGGTAGAAGCGTCTGTCGAGAGCATAGAATTGTTGTACATACTTCCAAAGAAAGAAGAAAGATCGGCTGACAAATTTCTGTTTTGACTTGCCAAACACATCTTATCAGATTCGTCCATGCCCATCGACACGAGTAATCTCGAGGCTGCGATCCGCAAGTCGCTCAACTGCAAGCACATCGAGATTGAGGATCAGTCCAATGGCTGCGGAGAAAACTATGCAATTCTCCTCGTCAGCGAGGACTTTGAGGGGAAATCTACCCTTATGCGACATCGCTGGAGTGCGTCCTTGCTTGCGCGCTCAAAAATGTGTGCATTGATTGTCCAACCGCAGTAAACCAGCTGTTGAAGGATGAGATTGCCCAGATGCATGCATTTTCTCAAGTTTGTCTTTCCAATCGGATTCGGCACGATGACGCATATTTTTACAGAAAACCTTCACGCCTAAGCAATATGAGATACATCTGGCCAAGGAAGCCTGAAGCCACACTCGCTACAGCGGACTGTCTTCAATCTTTTACATGCACTTTATTTACTTACCCTGAGTACCATTGGATGCTTATCTTCCCTTTGATCGACGATCGCCTTTGCCACGGACAGCAAGCTGACCTTGAGGATCGTCACAGCCTTGGGACGAGTTGTACCGCGGATTGAAATGTGTCCTATTGTATTACACGGCATGTTCTCTCCTTCAACGGTGGCATCACAGTAGGGCCCGCGCGCATCGGACCTGGAGCTGGCGATCCCAATCTTCCTTCCAGTCGTTGAATTCCGGCCCACATCGTTGTTGTTCTCCTTGGCCTCCTGTTTGTGCTTGATAAAACCTATTTGTTATGAAACCCCATTCCAAGGGAGGCGGAGGTGAAAACAAGGAAGGAGGGAATGAAGGGGTTGAAAGTGTGATGATCGTTGTATGTTCCCGAATATTTGAGTCGGTGTCCGGAGGGGCTGGAAGACTCCCCGCGGAATCAGGAGTCAACCCAGATAACGGGGAATCGCTCGCAGACCAACGAAATATATCCAGTGGATCCGGGGAGATAGCCATGTTCGTTGCATGTTCGAAGAAATTGACCATCTCGCACGTATCCGAGTAGTCCTCCGAATATATGGGTGTCGGAGTCGTCAGAAGACTCCCCGTGGAATCATCAAGAGAAGACCAGCTGGGAGCAGGAGTAAAAGCAGATATGTCACAAGCGAGGAATCGCACATGGACTTCAAATAATCATCCAGCGAGTCAGATTCCGTGGTCACCCCGGGAATGCGAAAAATCGATACCGGGACTCATGAATGAGGGACCAAATGCGAGATCGAGGCACACGCTGGCTTGCTCCGCCAGTGAAGAATTGTCAGCAAAATGGGATGTATGTCGGGTGAGGGTGCGGGGAAGATACCGGGGATGAATGTCGCCGGCTCGTTCAGAGAAAAATCCCTAGCGAGATTTAGTCTCTCTAGACAGACGCTTTATCAGTTGTTGCTCGTACCTCGCATGATAAAGCCTGAGTCTGTTGGTTACCGCGCTTGATACCCGGCGGCCTGCGTTATTATATAAGCCTTCCTTTTCGGGGGATCACGTGCCAAGCACATCAACGCGACTTGGATGCGTTGTAGAGGATACCGAAGCCTTTTCGCACACATGAAGGTTTCATATGATTTTTTACTTCCTTATGAGGCCCCCTAAATTTTCCTGGGGAAATCTCAGACCAGGAAAGCCTTCCCTAAATATTTTCGTGTAAAATCTGTGCTTCTTGCCAAATGGCACCTGGTTGTCTCTCACATGGGCGGAAAATTCTAGACTATACTTTCTGCGAGGTTTTCTGATGCTCTACTGTTCGGTAATGTGGCCTACTGAGAAGGGGGGACGGGAAACGCGTCTCGGCAATCAAGAGCTTACATAATAACGCAGGCCGCCGGGTATCATGCGCGGTAACTAACAGACTAAGCGAGATTGGGGTCAGGCCGTGGTTCAGTTGTGACTAGAGCATAGTCTGAGAGGGTAGAAAGTGGCGGGAGCGCAGTTGGTGCTTTGGTATCGGGAGAAGGCGATCGTTCAGCGGATGTTGAGATTTCTACGGCCGGAGAAGAGTCAGAAGACCAGTTTGGGAGGATATACAGAACACTGAACACACGTATCATTTGAGAACCCGTCACATTCGTACCATGCACGCCGGCACATTCACATCAATGGGCCGCTCTTGATTGCAAAGGCGGCACTTCCCATTTTGGAATGTACCGGGCATCGGCCAAGACCGGTTTCGCAATGGGACACGTGTGAGGCTCCGTCCATTTCGTCTTTTGTTCTTACCACTGCCAGTCTTCGCCCCGACGTGTCAAAAAACGCGTCAAAATGCTTCCCGGCGCCCTCGGAGGACCAAAGCGCTCCCCAGCGGACCAAGAATACCTGGACAGCTGGACAGCTCGTCAGTTAATGGACTCTCGGGACCATGTACGTGACGCGTTGCCTGAGCATCTATTCTCATACGTTAAACCAGGTTTTCGTCCCGGGTTCATCGCACGTTTCTCCAGCCACACACACTCAACACGTCAAATTCTACACTCGATGCGTCAATGACGCGTTCTTCCACGATTCCCGATCTGGTTCACGTCAAAATGGAAGCTCTAACACCCTCGGTACCCACGGGCTTAGCTGTCTCGGTCAAAGCAGAGCCGTCGACGATCAGCTTGCCCCCGTCTTCCGAAATCAAGATGCACGCCGTGAAGGAGAATGGCCGCGACATCTGTGCTTCTTTTTACCTTCTAGTCAGGATGTTTGGAGACTCATTATTTCGTTTCTTAATAGGTTTCAACTCCAACTCGCTCTCTGGTGGTGTTGAGAGTCCTTTTGTTTTCGTGCAGGATGTTCGGAGGTTAACCAATTTATTTGCAACAGGTTTCAACTTCAACTCGTTCACAGGTTTCAACTCCAATTTGCTCTCTGGTGGTGTCGAGGGTGCAAGCTTCAGCACTTTTTTTTTTTTGCAGGATGTTTGGAGGCTAACCGATTGATTTTGCAGCAGGTTTCAACTTCAACTGGGGTTGCGCTGAAGGCGCTAACTCAAGTACTCCTGTTTTCAAATAAAATGTTCTATTCTGCGACTCAGAATTCATCGTTGACAAGCTTCATCTTCAACTCGCTCACGAATAGCAATGATGGGGCAAACTGCGGTACTTCATTTTTTGAACACGATGTCCCTATCAGCAATGTGGCGTCCATGTTCGACCTCGCTAGTCTTTCTACCCACAGCTTCAGGGTGCTGATCCCTGCAACACCCGCCGCAGATAAAAGTCAGAACTTTATGGATTTGTTTGGGATCCCTGATGAACATGCGGATTTGGTCGTGGCGATTCCGGCTTCATCTCGGCAGCATCGCTCAACCCTTTGCCCTGGCCCTTACTGCCTCCACCCCCATCAACCCTGGCCCCTTCCCCCACTGTCGAACCGTTGATTGAACAAGGCCTGAGTGCCCCGAAGTCGTGTCGTCATCGACACAAAGTTGATTCACAAATATTGTCCACTCGACCCGCTCCCGAGCTCCGACTGGGCGTAAGTGGGTTGCCGAAGAACGAGTCGCAAGCCAGCCTCCAACATCATCCAATAATCTTGGTTTTGTGGTGAAATTGGGATGTTCTTTAATTGAGATTACATTGCAAGTCCATGTAATTAATATATTTGCTATTTAACTACATTGTGCCTTCCCTCAAATGCTGAGGGCCGCGGTCCATTGAATGCACACCTTCCCCAACTATTGATCGCCGGTCTATATCTACGGCACACTAATCGCACCCAGAAGCCGAGTTATGTGTCCCAACAAATGTGCCGTGTTTCCTCACAAGCACGGCACATTCCCATCACAAGTGCCGGGATTTGTTCAATGTGCCTTGTATTCAGCAGGATGTGCCTGGTTTACGATGTATCTCCCGTCCGTGTTTCGTTGATCCCACCAGTTTGGGCAAGCAGGCCTGTCGAATGGTGACAGATAGTCTGAAGTGACAGCGGGAGACGCGACGGTGAAAGTGTAGTTGTCTTCGGAATAGAGCATCCACGAAAGTGTCGCCATACGTACTGTGCCAGTTATGCTGTTCAAGTTGGTGCTTTATTCATTCACCTTTTATTTTTCGATTGCGTCAAAACTTTTTTTTTTGGAATGTTCAAAACTTTTTTGTCTGGGTTCGAGACTGCTCAAACTATTTCTCCGAGTCGCTGAAGATATTTATTTACCATTTTCAACAATGTTCAAACTATTTTTTTCTCAACTTGAACCATTCAAACTATTTATTTTCAGAGGTAGTGAAACTTCTTTTGTCCAATGTCGGGGTAGCGTACATAGTCGGGGGGTGTGGGCAGTCAATGGGTCTTGACGTCGCACAGCGCGATGGCAGAGGCCTGTTTGACCACATTGAACGCCGCACAAATTCAACGCGGACGCAATGTATGGTCTTGCCCGGCTGTTATGCAACAGCGGGGCTGTCGGGGGCCTTCTTGATCCGTTACCACCACCACCTCCTCCTTTCCCACGCTGGCAGAGATGTCGACGATGGGATAAACGGCGCTGGTGATGGTTAATGGACCAAGGAGTGGGTTTGAAGCCAGGGTTTGCGCCCAAGGGTGACCCCCACACCCGCGTAGCTTGTGCTCCACCGCTGTATACGGAAGGAGCCATTTGAGCCCTATGGAGCCATCGAGCCCAATTGATGATTTACACTTTACTACTGCCACATTGGCACGGCTTGGTGGCCTTCTCAAGCAGTGGGGATTCCTAGGTTCGTCTTCAAGCTCTCCCCGGGCCCCCTCCTCACCCTCTTGCCCTCTGCCTCCTACCCCGCTGGCATCTGCTGCGGACGGCTGTGCCTGTCGTCCAATCACGTGACCGATTGGGTACCGGATCTTTTGCCTACGGCCCACTCACTCGAGCCTCGTTGTCCAGAGTGAGAGATACTATCAATCACCCACCTCCCCAAAATGGCGTACCTCTGCAAAAAAAAGTTGGACAACTTTGCGATATAAATACTGCCTCAATCAATTCAAAATAAAATACGGGGGCAAACTTTTGATTCCTACAAATCTCCCTGTATTTTTTTGTGGACAATTTGGAGTGGAACTAAGTCCAGTAAAAATTGATACTTTCTTTTGCAAAGGTAGGTCATTTTGATCGCTGGGCTCGGCAACTTCACTACGGCCTCAATTCGACCCCAGAGCCCAAACAACTCCGGATTCAATATCTTTCGGTGGTAATGATAACGCCTGTTGATGCCGAGCCCCGTCAGACATGAATTACGGGTGTAGCATTGCCATCAGAACTGTTTTTGCAGAGGTGGGTGATTCATAGTATTGCCTATGAAATATTGCTCATGAGCCTGGAAATTTAAGAGTCAGACTCAGTACCTAACGGGTCCGAGATTGGTGTAATTGCGTACAATGACATCATTGTCCCACATCATACGACCAGGATAGATTTAGGCTATCTCCGTAGATCCAAATTCACGTGATGTACACAGTGCTTAGCAGCACAGATACAAATATACTGATAGTGTTGCACTGAAAGTGGCTCTCATTGTCTATTTGGCTTTGGAAAACACCCAGCGGAATGATATAAATTCCACTCCTACCACAGAATTCCCTAGCAAAAATTCTGTACATCCCATGACGGTGGTCTTAAAACACACCCAAAACATGCCTATAAACCACACAAATATTCAGATTGGTACCGAGGGCCCTCCTGATTCACGGGAGGATTTTGGGGACGTGGTACATCCCTCTTGTTAGTGCCTGCCAGCTGCGAGTTCACAGAGTGAGATCAGCAGGAGTCGTGGTGATCTGGGGTCTAGCCCTGACTACCTACCATGAGACCCCTTCTGTGGCAGCTCTGCTGCTCTGGCTGCTACAGCGATAGGCGAGGGGCAGAATCCCTGTTCCCCTACAATCCTTCGAAATGTGACTGCTCCAGACCATGATTCACCATGGTTGATGCCCATATTGACCGCGGTGGCTCCTGATCTGCGGGAAGTAACTAACAGCCATATTACGAATGGTACACATCCAATTCCGGATAAAATTAAGGGAGATGTAGAGGGAACATGTAACGACTCCCATACTAACAATTTTAACACTGCAGGACAACAACTAAACACAGAAAGGAATATTAATGACATTAACATCCTGCCAGATACATACCCCGAAACTATGAACACAGGGCAATACCAAATCCCCGAGAATTGGGAAGAGATAAATATACAGATAAGACAGAGGAACAAACCTCCAAAACTCGCTCCCTCGGCAAAGTTTACACACTCAAACATAACTATTGAATCACAAAATATAAATGGGAGAGAAAAGAATAAATCTATGAGCAACTCCAGACACAAATTCACATACATGATAGAAGCCTGGTCAAGGGCTGGAAATAATGTGAACCACTACCTTCTGGCCGCCCAAAAGCCGGTGTCATCCTAATGTGGACAGCCGACAGACGGAACAGAATTTTTCATGGATTAGACTAGAGACAGAATGAATAAGACCCATGAATTTCTTCGAAATCCTTGTCGCTTTGGCACCCGGGACCCCCAAACGTGAAAAATTCTGTTCCGTCTGTCGGCTGTCCACATTAGGATGACACCGGCTTTTTGGGCACCCAGAAGGTAGTGGTTCACGTTATTTCCAGCCCTTGACCAGGCTTCTACGCGTGATATACTAGGTGATAAGGGACAGTGAACAGAATTTAATCTCGGACCAGTCTTAACCCGCAAAACAATTCAGTGTATTTAGCTGATGCACATGGATTGAGCGCTACTCTGGAGGAGGAAAACGTGGAGTCCCTTCAGGACTCCGCGACTCCCCTACTAGCGCGTTATTTGGCACCGAACGTGTCACCAAACACCGCCTTGGTAAAGGGGACAAAACACCTGACGAGTCTTCTCAAGACGAAAAGTTGTGCACCCCAACGTTGTGGGTCCCATTCGCCTTTCTGGAGTCAGCTATCTCTTTGTTGTCATTTGCTCGCTCGGCCGGCGCTTCACGCCGCCCTCACTCGCTCTCTCCTCCAACTCCAGACACAAATTCACATACATGAAGAAGATGGTTGATGATAATCGAATAGGTGTTCTTGCCTTGCAAAGAAACACATATGGATAGCATTGCTGCTAGCCAGTTCAATAACATTTACCAGAATTGGTTCAAACTGTTCAACTCTAGTCACCCAATGAAACCCGCCTCAACAGCGGGAGTTAGCTTCCTTCTTAATAAGAAATTTGTTGACACAGAGAATGCAAAGGAATATGTCCTTGTTGAGGGACATGCAATTATGCTGAGTATACCATCACACCAGGGAGAAACAATGAATATCTTGAGCATCTATGCCCCTAATACCCCTCAGGAAAGAGAAAGAATGTGGGCTCACCTATGGTATCTTTACAGGGAGAATCCTGAGCTTCCATTTCCAACTGAAACACTGGGGGATTGGAATTTTGTCGAAAATGCTATTGATCGCACATTGAACAAAGAGGGAGTTGTACCATTAAGTTTTTTGTGCCTGAAAGCCCTTTTCTGTATGCAAGATGGCTGGCGCTCAACCTTCCCAGATACCTGTGAATACACTTGCTTCCAAAAGCGCACTAATACAGCTACAAATGAGACCCATGTATCTGGCTCATGCCTTGATCACATCTACGTTCCAGTAAACCACTTTACACGCTATCAAAATTGGTCAATTCAACCCAGTCTAATTTCCAGTGATCACAACTTGATTTCTGTCCAATTAACATGTCGAACGGATGAACAGTACGGACCAGGAATATGGAACTTCCCTATATATCTACTCAAAACTCCGAGATTTATTAAATACATTGTTCCCCGATCAAAGAAACTCTTGGACGAGCACGTTGAGTTGATCCAAACTGGAAGAAAAAGCGGACACAACATTCAGAATCTGTGGAAGGACTGCAAAGATGAACTTACTGCAGAAGCTAAAAAATGCTCTCGCTTGGTCAGTGAAAGAGCACATATTGTTGGTGAGACTCTTAAAACCCGGCACTGGACATGATCCACCAAAGAATACCACCTTAGAAGCACCATAAATGAATTCAAGTGAATAGAGGAAAATTCAACAGTACCCTGTTTTGAAACCCGACCAAAACAGATGGCAGAGATGGCTTGAAATTACCATGAGTCTGTTCAGCATACTGATATCCCTGAGGAAAATGATTATGGTCGAGTGATATGCATGGAGCAAGTTCTAGAGAAGTGTGATTCATATTTGTCCAAAGATGAGTACAACGAAATGGAGAAAGACCTGACAGAGGAGGATATCCGCAATGCTTTTAAAACTATCCAGCAATGGCAAAGCACCTGGGGTAGATGGTATCCCCTATGAATTTTTCAAAGCAATGGACATTGAGTATAAAAAATCAAAAGACAAGCCTGGTGGTGCTTTCAACATAATGGGCTTCCTGGCAGAATTATACCGCGACATTGAGCAATTCGGGATAGCTGATGGCTGTAACTTTAACATGGGTTGGTTATGCCCTGTGTATAAAAAAGGAGACACTAGCCTCATCAGCAACTACAGACCGATCACGCTATTGAATACAGACTATAAGCATATGACGAAGGCTTACTCTATGCGATTAATGAAGGTCGCTCCCTCCTTGATAAAACCAGACCAAGCTGGCTTCATGAAAGGACAAAAAATCAAAGACCAAATCAAACTAGCTAATTTCTTGCTCAACTATGCTGAAGTAGCGAACGAAGATGGGATACTTATTGGCCTTGACCAAGAAAAGGCATATGACCGAATGAACCATGACTACCTTCGACATGTCCTCGAACATATGGGCTTCCCACCTAAATTTTCGAAAACAATCAAAAGTTTGTACCATGATGCCAAAACTATTGTCATGATTAATGGTGAACTTAGCCAACCATATATTGTTGCAAGGGGAGTCAGACAGGGGGATCCCCTCTCCTGTTTATTATTCAATTTGGCCATTGAGCCTCCTGCATGCCTACTTCAAAAATCCGATATCAAAGGAATAATTATACCTGGAACAAACAAAAATCTGGTTGTATCACTCTTTGCTGATGATACAACAGTGTACCTTAAATCCACTGACTCTATGGAAACTCTGGGACATTCTGCGTCTCTGGTGCACTGCATCGACAGCAAAGTTCAATGAGCACAAAACAGTACTCCTTCCCTTTGGAAGACAGTCCTATCGTCAGAAAGTCATTGAAGAAAGAAGAATAAATAGCCAGTGCCCAATTCGTGCAATCTGCAAATCCCTTAGGATTATTCCTGATGGGGAGAGCTGCCGTATGCTAGGTGCATGGATAGGGAATGGAATTCCATATACTATGCCATGGCCATCCGTCTTAGAGAAAATCAACGTGGACCTCATGCGATGGGAAAGAACACACCTCACACTAGAGGGGAAACAGCATGTAATTAGTATGGTAACTGGAGGTTGGACACAGTATCTGACCAGAGTGCAAGGAATGCCCAAGAAAATTGAGGAAACTCTTGAAAAAATGATACAATCCTTTTTGTGGGATGGAAAAAGAGCCAGGGTGTTGCTTGAGACCACGATCCTCCCAGTCGATAGAGGGGGGAAAGGGATTTTACATATCTCTTCTCGTAATAAAGCAATTGATCTTTGGAATCTCCAGTGCTATCTCATGCAAGGAGAAGATCGACCACTATGGTGTTATTTTGTTGACTAGCTACCTGAATATCAGGCCTGGTCAAATCATCAACATTTTCTTGAACAATATCCATTTCCCCATCCTGAGGTCAAACATAATACCTTATGGCCTCAAGCGAATGATAACTGCTGCTCAAGACTTTAACCTTAAATTCATGGGACTTTCCATTGACCATGAAGTTCAGCTTGCTATGCCAATATGGAAACATCCCTCTGTTCGCTATCCTGCCTACAAAAATGCATGCCTTCGGGATGCTTCAGCTTGTCTCAGAAATCACCATGAAGTTAGGACTGTTCAAGATGCCCTCATAATTGCTACAAGAAGAACTACAGTGCACAGACGGCCACATACTATCAACCCCAGTGGCCTTGGCCAGAAAAATTGTGGCTGCCCACCTTGTAATAGAGATCAAAATGAACTAGGTTGTGAAAACCCGGGGAAATGTATTGAGACTGCTCAAATATTATTGGACTGTCTTATGCCAAAATGGAATCCTCTAGTTTCAATAGCTGACCTTTGTGATGATCTTGAATCAACACCAGAGGAGATAGATGCCAATAGGCAAGAAATTCAAACTGACAAACCAATGACTCATGATCCGGACTTCAGATTGCGCAGCTTAGAAAATGGCTTCCGGATTTTTGCAGGCGATGATTCAATGAATGAGATATCTGCCAGTCGACAAGGCAACTTGCAGCTGACCCCAGACCTGGTAACAACTGTTTTGCATATAAAAATCCTGCGTGCTGGTCAGTATGACCGTCAAATTTTTGCGAGATTCAGAATTCTTTCAGATGAGCTGGAAGAGGATGAGACTGTGTGCATAACATTCGATAATCCAACCCTAAAAAATATGTTCCTCCTCTGATTTTCTACTCAAGGCACTGATTAAAGAGAAAACAAGATATGAAAACAATATGCTAGACCCGTGCTTCATCCTTTTCAAAGCCGTGTTTGCAGAACGAGTTGGGCGAACACAGTTCAAACAGATAAAAGAGGTCTTCAAAGTAGACCCAGGGCTTGACATCTGCTCTTTACTTGAGGTTGACACCCAAACCGACATCATGTTTAATTGCCCTGGCATTCTAATCTCACAAGGTTCCCAGCGAATCTTTACAAAAATCATTAAGGGCAACTACCCTGAGCTGCTCAGAAACTCAACATTCATCAATTGGACCGTATTCGCTGCTCGGTGCAGGAAATTTCTGGCTACACACCGACAGATGAAATGATTTGGAAATCTATACACTCAACAAATTTAAGACGACTTCACCGTGAATTATTCTGGAAGTCAATTCACAATATTTTCCGAGTCGGTGACTTCTGGACACATGTTGATAATCTTGAGGTGATAGCAATCTGTCAAACCTGTGGTGTCCCTGAAAATCTGGAGCACATAGTAATGGAATGTGATGCCTCGGGCGCAAAATTGATTTGGAAACTAACCAAGAAACTCTGGGGTATGAAATATCACATGTGGCCTTCCCTCAGCTGGGGGCTCATCTTGGGCTGTAATCTTGTTAAGTTCAAAGGCCCAAATGGCAAAACTATCCCTCAGATGGGAAGATTATTTGCCATTCTTGTATCCACAGCATGGCACACAATCTGGAATATTCGGAATGACAAAGTTTTGAAGAATCCGGACCGAATCATCTCAGAGGTTGAGATTCGTAATAGATGGTTGAAATCTATAAATTCCGCACTGGGACGAGATTGAACCCTGACCAATAAACTGAAATTTAATCTTGCACTGAATAAAGATCTCGTTCTAAGAACATGGAGTGGTCTACTGATGAATGAGGACTCACTGCCAGATGATTGGACTTACACAGCAGGGGTTTTAGTGGGTATACACCATTGACTTTGAAGGATTCAAAAAATGGGATAGGATAATTTTTTTTTAAAGGCTGGAGTCCCACACTATGGTATATAGGTGTAATGGCATTTCCTCCCTGGACAACTTCCCCGGCATTAACTGGAATTTTCCAGTAGACCCAGCGGATGATTTTTGGAACACTTCTGCAGACTGAAATTCATTATCCCAAACGCTCCAAAAAAAAAAAAAAAAAAAAGCAACAGCGGGGCTGTCGGCTATCTGCAGTGCCCTTGCCCCTGGCAGCCGTTGTTTTGCCCAAATATGGCCATGAATCTTGATCGATTCTCACAATTCCGAGGTAATGGCCCTGCCGGGCGGAGCCTGGATACCTAGAAGACAATCTACGAAGAATACAGAACCATCATTTCTGTACTTTCAATCACAAACCCTGGATAAGGACTGTAGAGTGGCAGGCCTCCGGTCACTACCTTATATGTCAGTCCAATTTGTAGAAAAGCCCTCAACAAGCTGTGGTCATGAGGTTGAAATTTTTGACTAGATTTACCTTATGAATTTTGGCCTCCACCACCTGATTTACCCTATCATGGACAGTCAGAATAAATGGTGGTCGGTTCTGGGGTCGGTTCTTGAAGCAGTTCTCAAGGCAGTTTTGAAAATGTTTTTGCACAGAAACATAGGAAGAACCGAGTTTTACTCTGACCACCCCATTTTGAAAAGCAGTTCTCAGTACCATCAGATGCCGGCCTTCAGAACTGCCTCCAGTTCTGCATTCATTTCTAGTTCTTGGAATCCGGTTGGGGTGACTTCCTTAACTTTTTACTGACTTAAGAAAATCCAGAACTGTCTGCTGAATTGACTGCCAGAACCACCTTCGAGGTAGTTCTTCATTTTGGCAACTCTCCCATGCCTTAATAGATCTAGAACTGATTTTTACCCTGACCATCCCTATTGCAGACCAAAATCCCATAAAGATGCCATTTCTTTTCTCCCAGGCCCCAATTTTGGCTGCTGTCCTGTGACAGGGAATTTATGTGATTATGTTCATGGCTTGGCCCTGTTCGAAATCACACTTGAAGGCCTCTAACAGGAGCCATTTCAGAAAACTACCAAGGAACCCAAGAGGTATCCAGTCTTTTGATCCAACCCACTAAGAACAGCACATCAAGGGGGGCACCAAGGCGGGAAATTTTTACATGATGTTGAATTCTAGACCAGTTTTGCATGGGGAACACGAAAATTCATATCCGAAAGCGATGGTTAGTCAGTTAGAGACCAAAATATTATTACTGTGTTTGGAAGAGGGGTAGGGATAGCCACTCCGAAAGCAGTAATCTACCACGTGTGCAGATCGCGGCCCGGTGGCTGAGACCTCTTTTCAATAGGCATACAACTTCCTTGCCTGGACACAGGCTGGCAACAGTACATGAACATGTACGTTCCACTTCGCTGCACCTTTATGCAGTTGGCTTGCATGTTTCCCACCATTTGTGAAAGCCAGCAACCCCAGGGTCTGGCGGCACAAAATTCAGGATTACATTGAACTGGTAAAATGTCTCAGGTCCTAATACATTGTTTCTGATAGTTTGGAACATTTCTGGGTGAGATCCTGCCACGCAACGAATTCTTAGAGAGTTTCGGAGCTTCCAAAAGAGGGAATTTGATGGCATCATGTGGCTGTGAGGGGGGAGGGGGTTCCGTTGAAAAACAACATCAGGTACATTTTCCCCGAAAGCGGAGCCCCTTGCAGCATATGCATCGGAGGCACTCCTGAGTTTCCACCTTAAAACATAAGCACCCAATCGGGTAATTTGATGGTGGGTGTATTCCAGCTCCGTGTTATATCCGTGCACATTCCGACCCTTTCTACACAGCTCCGGTTTTCCGGAGCTTCCCAGAAGTTCCCATCACTTCCGGTCATGCCTCATTCCAAATGATTACTAAGCCCATCATAGCCACTCCAGGACCATTGGTCATTTCTGCATTGCCATTCCACTCATTTCCACCTTCTGCATTCTCAGGCATATCTGCCATTCCATTCCCTTCCATTTACGGAACCTCCGGCACAGCCACCTGCTCCGGTCCGATCATCCCTTCTGTGGAACCTTACCAGCTCCATCATCATGCTCTTCAATCTGTTCCGTTCCACCAAACTGGCTTGTTTTCTTCCGAGGACTCTCCAGGGATGTTCCCACGCTTCTGGTCACGTTCATATGCTTGCAGGCCTTGCCAGGATTTGTTCCCATGCCTCCAGAGCCTCCGGCCCTCTGGCCCTTTTCCGCAGTGGATCAGCTGGCCATCCATTTGAACACTTCCATCCTCTCAGCTTGTTTCCATGGCTGCACCTCCGGTTCCGCTCCGAACCGATCGGACCCTCCAGCCCTCCGAACGGCCCTCTGGAAGTTTCCCACAATTGTCCATGTGTCCGCTGCCAAGTGGGTTTGCATCATATCATATTACTATGTCTTTCCTTTTATCCGTCTTCTTCTTTATTGTCTCTTATAAATCTTTTCCATGCATTTCCTTTTTGGGACAATACTTATTGTTACGTCCCCAAGTCTCCTGACTTCTCCATTTCTGGTATTACAATAAAGGACTTATCTATATAATCCCAGTAGATTACATCCTGTACTCTATCTGGAAAATTAATGTTATTCCATGGCTTCCTTCATGGACTGAGTCTTCCTTCAATCTCGTCTTCATTCCGGAGTCTTCTCGACACCTCCGGATCTTGTTTGTCTTTGTTATTCTTTCCTCCGGTCATCTGCATTCTTGGCCGAATCCCTTCCGCTTCATCCGGAGCCTCTTCGGTTCCCTTCCAGGCATCTTCCAAGTCTCCCGCACTGTCACAAATCAATCCCGGTTCCCACGCCCTCCTTCCGGAACGCTTCCGGTCACACGGGTCCCATCCGGGATGTGCATCACTTCCACAAAGTCTGTTACATTTGTGTTGGGCTCCAACGGAGTTTGTTCGCTTCCACCAGCTTCCTCCGGATCACTCTGCACCCCTTCCGGTACCTGTCCGGGTCCATCGGGGGTCACGTGGTTACCTCCGGAATCTTCTATTCTCATTTGTTCTCCGTCTTGTTTCAGCTCGATGGTCAGACAGTTCGCTCACCCTTCCGAGCTGTGGTGTTGCGAGAACAGCAACCTCTGGTCTTTCTTCCAGATGCTCCGGACTTATGTCCACGTCTGGAGATCCCGGAGGTCTCTCTTTCCTCTTTTGGCTTGGTATATAACACTCCGCTGCTTCTATACACAGGGGCAGCCAATGAGATTAGTAGAATTTAAGTGACTACCAGTGCTTCTGTGGCTTAGTGGTTAGTATTATGGTGCTGCTGCAAGTTTGATTCTGGAGGGAAGTGCATTTTTTTGCTTTTTTCTTTTGCTTTTCTTGCTCTGCCTTTTCCCCACCCGTCACCATAAACGAAGATGCCCCCGCTGTCAAGGAGTTGGGGCAAGTGCAGTGCACCCTAACTCCGGGTATCAGCCATGCCATCCCACCACATTGGTTAGGGTTAGAGTTAGAGGTTTGCCTCAGGTATCTATATGAAAAACCCATTACAGATGTAGAAAATGCATTTTTCATTGGGCCATTATACATTATGTAGTATGTACTCTTTTTCAAAATTGACTCCATGAATGCAAGTGGAAACATGCTGCAAAATGTTGCTGAAAGAGTGCCGTGACCAATTTACCTGATCGGGTGTTTACGTTTAAGGCGGAAAGTGAGCAAGTCATCAGAGGGAGACCAAATATGAAGTGTTTAGTCTCAAAGCACCGCCACAACTGTTATATCCATGCAACATCCCCAGCCCTCACGTCGACCTTCCGGTACTTCCGGTAGGCTCTGAGGCTCCGGTATATTCTCCGGACCATCCGGTATCATCAGGTTTTATGCAATGAAGAATTACTGAGCATTTCCCGTTTATCCGTCTATCTGTCTTTCCATTTTATTGTCCTACAACTTCTCATCAATCCTTCTGACTTGTCTTATTGTTAAGAACCACTCTCCTTCCTTATATGGAATACAGTTAGCTACTTAGTATAAATACATCTTTAATATGTCATGTACGTCAGATTGATAATCAACATTGCTTGGCTCACTTCCCTTGCACTGAGTCGTCCCCGCACTCTCCGGTTCCCTCCGGTACTCTGACTTGTCTTCCCCTATCGGATACCTGCCGGCCAGGGTAGTCACTCACCCTTAACCCCCTGTGGTGTTGTGATCCCCCTTCGTATATGTTCCGGACCCCCGGCCCTCCGACGCTCTGGCATACCGGAACCTCCGGTCCTTCAGCCTTTATGTTTTGGTCCTACTCCAGCTCGGTATATAACAGTATTATCAATCTCGCTACTCTGACTGGCAATGTCTTGCATTCCTAATCCAAATCTACCCAACATGGAACAAATCGAACGTTCCAGCACTGGTCGGACTGATCGGGAACCCCGTCAAGAATCCTGTATGTTCAGCCAGATCGTTCCGATGAGTACTCCAGTCCAAGTTCTCGGACCATCAATGTACCTGTCCATTCCCTGCGCCACCTGTACCCTCTCCAGCTACTATTCCGGGGTTAGTTCTCAACCCCCGAGGTATCCTACTCCCCCCATCCATGTCGTGCTGCAGTATTCTCCTGCAGTGCATCTCCCATCCCTGGTCCTCGTATTGTCGAGGTTCCAGAGAGTCCCCGACAGGCTCTGGAACCCTCCACTCATTCCGGTAGTTGACCCAGTAGCCTTCACTTATCGGAGGATCTACCTCGCTCCGAACATGACCCCCATCCTTCTCTGCATGATGGGGATGGGATGGTGATGACAATGGTGATGGCAATGGTGGAGGTGGTGGTAATGGTGGTGGTGGAGGTAGTGATGCTGGTCCACCCGGAGGTGGTCCCGGAGGTCCCAGCGGTCCTGGTGGTCCTGGTGTTCCAGGAGGTCCACCCGGAGGCCCCCCTGGCGGTCCACCCGGAGGTGGCCCCAGAGGTCCCGTTATACCTCGTGCTCCTCATCGCGCTCAGACGCCTGACGCCAGTGATGCTTTAATTATGGACACCCTCCGGACCTTCCGGGATGCTCTCAACGTGTTCTCCACTCGTCCCACGGACCCTCCTCGTTCCAACCGATCCAATCTCCATAATCCGGACACCTTCAATGGATTGGACCTGGCTAAACTTTCGTCCTTCCTCACCCAGTGCTATTTGCACTTCACAGAGCGCCCGCAAGACTTTCCGGACGACGATGATCATATTCTCTACATCATTTCGTACCTCTGGGGCAGCGCTCAGCAATGGTTTTCCCCCAACCTTTACGACCCGACCATCATTCTGGTTCGGGACGGCAACTTCACCGTCTTTATTCAGGAACTTACACTTAACTTCGGGCCGCATGATCCGGTTGGGGATGCCGAGGACAAGATCCGTGCGTGCCAGATGAAATCCGGTGACCGGATCACCACTCACATCATCGAGTTCGACTTCCTTTCAGTCCTGACCTGGTGGAGCGATAACGCCCTCCGGTACCAATTCTACGAAGGACTTCCCCGTCAGATCAAGGACAACATGGTTCATTACAACTATGCCAACACCCTCGATGGAGTGAAGCTGGTCGCTCGCATCATTGATGGCCGGTACTGGAAACGCGAGGCAGAGAAGCTCTGGGAGCGTGAAAGTGACAAACCCTCCGGTTCCGGTGGCGGCAACGGTACCGGAGGTCAATCCGGCAACCTGAAACCCAGCAACCGGAACTCCGGCAAGAGTTCCAAATCCTCCAACGTTCCCATGCCCTCCTCCACTGCTGCGACTGCCGGAAACTCCAGTAACAACGTAGGACGCTCCGGTGAAACGGTGACTATGGGTACACTGATGTTCGCGAAGATAATCAGAAAGCTGCTAGACGGCAACTAACCAACTAAAAACACTACAACCAACACACACACACACACACAATTTAGTTCAGGTCGTCCTGCAGTTTACAGGTAAGATTGAACTTCTCAGGTTTGTGTCTCGAAAATGCCAACTCAATAGAAGTTTTATTAGGACTAATATGAGCACAAAGTAGTCAAAGATTGACCAGGGATTATCTACTTCGACTGAAGCGATATGGGTTTTATATATTTTATACTTCTAGACACCTCAAAAAGATATTTCGAAGACCTATAAGTCTCTCTAGACTTAGATAGGATTTCCTGCCATACTCTGACGGAGACCGCACTGGATCTAGACTTTGGATTGCGATCAAACTCACTGGAACGGATGCCAATGACCAGGTACTGCGACTGAACTCACTGGAACAGTGCCAACAGCAGACCTGAGGTAACAACCAAACAGGTGCCTTTCACACCTACGTTACCTCTATATATAGTCCTGTGTGATGGCAGGTTACCATCAGTTCCTGCCATCGCATGGGTAATCAAAACTGCTCTGGCTCTTACCCTGCGGTAGCACCCTGCGGTAAATGGCCTCGGAGCGACTTGGTGAAAGGCAGAGCTGGCCAGTTCCCAATTAGGTTGCGTCCCAATCGGGACCATCACATCTATCACGGCCAACACCGTCCCACGCCATCAGCCCATCAACGGTCACCGCTGCCGCCACATCAATCTGTGCCATCACATCACCATCATCGTTACCACCACCAGTGCCATCGCCCGCCTCCGCCCATTGCCTCTGCCCTGCGCCTCCTGCCCACCGCTTCCTGCCTGCCGCCCCTGCCCAGCGTCTCCTGCCGGCCGCCTCCTGCCTGCCGCCCCTGCCCAGTGGTGGAGTCTTCTTGGACGCACTCTTGCCCTTGGGTGCCGGTTTCTTCACGGACGCGGCCTTTGCAGTGCCACGGGGCTTGCGTGCCCCAGGCTTTGCGGCCGGTGCTGGGGGCTCCACATCACTGTCGGGTTCCTCGATGACAGGCTGCTGGGCGACACTCGCCGTGGTACGCCGACGTTTCGAAGCAGGGTTGCTGGAGGTGGTAGGTGCCAGCATGTTGTCCTCCTCGTCCTCGTTGTCAGTGGACAGCGTGCACTTGACACCCTTGTCCTTGCGTGTCGTGCAGTGCTTGACCTCAATGCGCCCGGCTGCAACATCCTCCTCCCACTTCTGCTTGCGTGCTCTGAGCTGCTGCGCGGTCAACCTCACGAACTTGCAAGTGTCGTTCTTGATGGTGTCGTGCAGCTCTTGAAGCAGGGACACTGACGTACTGAGCTCGCTAGGATTGACGAGCTGGGGGAAGGTCCACCCCACGAGCTCAACACCATGCTTTTGCACAACGTCCTCTTCGTACCACACGTATGCCATTTGGGCATTCGGATTCCCAGTAATGGCGACTGCAGGTATGTGGTTAGTGAGTGCACAGACAGGGTGACTGCGATGTACTGAGCTTCTCCGTGAGGCCCTCGCGTATACCTGCCTTGAGGAAGTCCGCCTTCTGCTTGCTCGTGCGCAAGAGATCTTGACACTGTTAGTAATGAAGGAGAAGGACCTGAAGAACGACGTACTGACGACATCGCATCTGCGACGCAGAAGGCTTCAACCTTTGTCCCCACCTCCACCGTTGACCACTTCCAGCGTGTCGCAATCGGCATGTATTGCTCCAACTCGTGAGAGGTGAAAAACCACTGTGGCTGGATGTGAAAGTCAGTGCTGTTCCTGATGATGCAGAAGAAGCCCTCCACCCCGACATGCGTCCCAAGGCCTACCATCTACGAAATGAATCAAAACGGAGAGGACGAGGGGGAAAAAGACGCGTACCAATAGCTTGATATTCCGTACAATATTCGCCACGTCTTGTATCTTGCCGCGAGGTGTATCGCGCCGAAGTTTGACCTCGCGCGTCTTGGTGTCTTTGAAATGCTCCACGTAGGCATCCTTCTCGGCATCTGTAAGAGTCTTGTACTCTTCGAAGTAGTCGTGGTGAAGAGTCGGTGCGTCTTTGAATTCACTGTTTGTGTCCATGAAATCAAATGAAAAAATGAGGGAGAAGAGCCAACAATACACTTACTGTCTTGACATTCAGCAGCCTTCTCAGCCCTGAACACGTTGTAGGGATTGATTTTTGTTTGTGAGTTAACCATGCGGGCGCCACCTTGAAACATCATTTCGAGGAAATACTTCGGTTTTTGCTTGTAGCTGCCAAGGCTTGGTCGATCCCGTCCTTCTTCTCCTCGTGCTTTTCCTTGTTTTCTTTGCGCTTCTCGGCGGTCAACGGTGCAGATGTCTTGGATGAGCCATGCTGAGCCTTGGGATGGCTTTCAATGGCGATTGTCGCAAATGTGGGCGGCATGGCGAACCGGGACAATATGGGAGCAGAAGAAAGAAAGGTGGTCGGCAATTGAGAATGAAGGTGGTGAAGGTTAGGGTTAGGTTTAAAGTGATGGTGATGGTAAACGCAACCGTTCTGTACATACAGCCTTCCAAATCTTACATGTATCTCTCGAGCTCAATTTATCTCACATATGCGGCCCATCACATCATATTTGAAGTATAAAAAAAACAAAAAACAAAAAAGACTACAGTCCCAAGTCTTCAGTCAACACGTCCAACAGCCCCTGCACGGCATCCCCCTCGTACCCCAGTGTCGCCAGCTCCTCGTACCACTTCGTCGGTGCCACACGTCGGATCATCAAGCAGACAGGCTGCAAGTCCGCCATGGGAAGATCTTCCAGATATGCGATCGTCAAGGGGAGTGCGATCTCGCTCTTGCTTGGCAAGACCGCTGGGGCGGATCGGGGAGAATTGAGGGTGCGGGACTTCGTTGGGGTGAACAGCTGCGACGAGGAGGCGTAGCTTGGTGGCCCGGCATTCTCAGGGGCTCGGGAGACCGACGTGCTTGAAGTAATGGCTAAGTAAGATACATCAATAGATTGTTCTGATGAGATTGAAGACCTACCCGATGCTCGGTGCAGCTGATGCTGATGCTGCAAGCTTGAGATTGAGCGCTGGAACTGGGCACATTCGGTGTTGTGTGTGGCCTCCCGACTTGC
Source organism: Mycena maculata (assembly GCA_029448575.1). Taxonomy (NCBI): domain Eukaryota; kingdom Fungi; phylum Basidiomycota; class Agaricomycetes; order Agaricales; family Mycenaceae; genus Mycena; species Mycena maculata. Next base: position 29,849 of record JARJLG010000169.1, read on the forward strand.
GAGCGCTGACTGTGTCTGTATGAGAGAATCCTCGAGGAACGTAACGTGGCCACGAAGCTCCTGAATCTCCATCATCAGCACATGATTGTGCTCGATCTCAGTGATGAGATTGAGCACGTCTTGCGAGTACGACTCCTCCCGTCCATCACCACTCGCAGTGGGCGAGGCGACAATGGGATCGGGCGGGGTGACGGCGATGGTGGGAGTGGCATCCAGGGAGCCGGCGGGGCGACCACGAAAGATGTAGACAGAGGACCCGACCTGTTTGGGGTCGGGGATGATGAGTTCCGGGCGGATGTAGTTGGCGGTGGGGAGACTGGAAGTCAAATGGCTGTTAAGGGGCCACCTCTGGCGCATTGCGTTGGTGGTCCAGGTGTTGACCGTCAGGACGCCGACCGTCTCGATGTACGCCTGAACGATACGCGCAATGTCCATGTGTGCCTCTGGATTGGCGGCTAAGAACGCAGGGGGTATATACACAGTGCTGGAGAGGAATTCGGGCCGGGCAGGTGTCCTGGGCCTTGTAGTGCCTTCGCTATGGAGGATGAGGGCGGTTGAGCCAATAATACGATCTAGAATTGTTGCCTTGAAGACGTCAGAAAGTGCAAAATAAAATAAAATAAAGACGCACCACGTCAAATAATATCTCACGTACGTCGTTCACAAACTCTTGCCGCGGAGCGTAACCCTCCTTTTCAGCGATGGGAAGGTAGTCCCGCAAGGCCTTGAGCTCTGGGAAGAACCTGCGATCGGACGGATGGTGCTGATTGTCTGTACTGACGCCGCTGGCCAGCCAGGCAATGCAGGATTTCTTGAAGTGCAGGTGGTAAGTGTTCCAGATCTCAGGTGAATGGGCGTAGACACCGAGGTGACGGTGAAGGTCATAGATGCCCAGAGGCATGAAGCGGAGACGATGCAAAGGCAGGGGGTTCTTCCCGGGGAAGCCGTTCCAAAAAGGGGGGGAGATCGGGAGGGCATGCACTCCGGGGGCGTTCCAAGCGTGCGGTGGGGGGGATGCTCATCGCCGTTGTCAATCGACATGATGGTACAATGATAAGAGTTAGGCGACACTCGAAAAGATTGATGGTGGCTGATGGTGTGTCTCAAAATGGAAAGAGCCCCTCTGTGGAGTGCAAAACGCTCTATGCTGAGTTGCGTATAATTTATTAAGAGGATTTCTCTAGTGAAGCATGTTCAGTACATACCTACCGATTTTAAAGGAGAAAATTATAGACTCAATCCTTGTTTCCAGCATGATTTACACCAAAGTGTCAATTCAGCGAGAAATAAAGTCAGAGTCTCTCTGGTGAGCGAGGTAGCGACACCCACTGATATTCAAGGTCTAACCGATATACAGTACCTGGGAAAAATAAATTTGAAGCTTCAATTGTACCCTGGAAGCGGTCAGACACACACCAAGTCAGTCTGGCCTTGTCAGTGCTATTCCTATTGAATGGCTTCTTCTTACGCGCTGTAACTGTGGTATAACCCACTTATGAGTTCTATGAACATTCTGAGAAGAAATCAGGGCTTTCTGGTAGGGTAAGAATTTGACTCAAAATGCGAGTATTTGAGCAATTGAGGGTCCAGGGGGCCATATACTTGACTAATACTCTCTCAGAATGTCTAACTACAACCTCTCTACTGATACATTCTGTCAGAACGGGTCATTTGCCCTTTAAGTCGGGTGTTGTCAAGAAAACGTCGGATTACTGGTAGAGTTGCACGCGTTAAATCAGTTTCAACTGTGTTCCAACTAACTCAAAGTGTATTACAAGATAGCTAAGAGCTCTATGCATGTAATTCCTTCACATTCTAGTGACAATAGACCCTCAAATTACATCTCAGGTGTTTTGCAGCCGAGAAGACCAGTTCTGCGACTCTGAAATCTCAAAGAGTGTTTTTGTCTCATATTTGGCGGACAAAATACGAAAATCATGTTTCTGCTCTTACTGTATAGATTCTTAGAGACTTCCTTTGCACAGGGTCAGCTATTGATGTTAGATACACGTTTTACACGCTTCAAGTTGCGTGATAATTGCTGGCTAGAGTCGAGAAGGACGCGTTTAATGTTCAGAACCGGTCATTCAAGTTAGTAACCGACTTCGGACCGACCTTCCTAGCCAATCAGAAATGTCCTTGGCATCAGATCAATACGTCGATCTCACGAATTCTCAATTTGTTTTCAAGTCGTAGGCTCGTAGCACACCAAGAAATCCAGAGTGAAGGGTATTTAATTATTGTCCACTGTACTAAGGTTCTCGAGAAGGTCTATTACAAGGCTTTCATCAAAATCCCCTTCTCTGGCCATCCCCTCAACGTCGTAAGTCCTGCGCTCGGCCGTGTTGAGGTGGTCTGCGTCGTCAGGCTCCTCGTACTCGACAGTCAGCGTCCGGAGGTGAAGAACCTCCTCCAGCCACAATGGCGGTGTAATCCCGTCCCGTAACCCAACATCTCGGCCTTTGCGCTCACCAGGAAACAATGAGCCAGTGAAGCATTTGAGTCTGGCTGTCAGTTCCAACCGTGCGGCGATGGACGTGTTGATGCGCATGCGAAACGTCCACTGACGTTGCAATTCGTGAGCCAGGGCCGGATGGGGAATGAGGGTCTTCGCGATGGCACGGTAGTAGTCAACGTGATCATCTAGCATGAACGTAACGAGGTGGCGGATCTCGACATTCAGCCTCACCTTCTCCTCAGTCGCGCGCTTCATTCCGAAGTAAAGGACCATCGCCTCACGCACAGCCGGCTGCGCCCAAGGCAGTGAGCGAATGTCTTCCCAGGTTTCTCGAAGCCAGTCAAATTCAGCAAGAGACGCGGTGTTGATAATAGAATGCCATGTAAGCCGTGGACGTGGTGGCGTAAGTGTGGCGACGGCGTCGTTATACCGATTCAAAGCCTTGCCGATGGCCTCGGCCCTTGTTTTCAAGGCCTTGCTCAGCTTCTCCCGCATTTTATATGCTGCACAGAATAAGTTTGAATGGCAACAGGTCAGAAAAGAAGGTCCACGCACCTACGCCGCTCATCCCGAGCTTCGTCGTCTCAAAAAGCCTCCCCACTACAAGGCGTTCAAGCTCACTGACACACATCTTGTAGTGGCGCTCCGTCGCGAGGACGAGTGCATCCTTATACTCTTTGCAGGCCGGGGTCCAGCGCTCCGTGATGCCGTGCAGGTCCTCGTAATGACAGACCTCTTCATGCGTTGCCATGTACCTATTCCAGGTGGTCCTGTACCGGGTTCTCACGCGAGCGATTTGTGCGCCGGTGTAGCCGTTATTGATAATGTGGTGGTCGAGCTGCTGGAAGTCAGTCTTGGCAGCCTCGGTGTCATCACTGCAGTAGACATCAGAGGGTGGACATGGGAACTATATTTTGACGTACGACTGTGTGTGAAGAGCCGTAGTTGTAATATAAAGGCAAAATAGCCTGGATGTAGCCAGTTGAACATTTTGCCTTCCAGCCCGGCTGTAGCCAGGGCCCTGGCCAGAGGCCTATTTTGCCCTGTCTCTGCCCGGCTTTCCCGGTGCTCGGCTGCCCTTTTGGATGCCTTTGATTTCCCTTTTTTAGGAGTTACTATCATTTACCTCGGTTACTGTCCCGTTGCGATTAGATTCCTTATAATTGATGCACCATCAATTATATAGAGATCTAATCGGCCTCTGCACCAAATATAACCTTCATCGCAATTTGATGGCTTCCGTCCCCGCCACCGCCGCCATCAAATATCGCATCAATTCCCCGCCCTCTGCCCGCCCGCCCCCCCGGCACTTTTCCATCAATGTCTAACCACATATAAATTTATGTACATAGCATATTTGATGACTTTAAAAGATAGAATATATTCATGGTACCAGGCGCTACTTAATAACAGAAGATAAATCAATGAAATTATTTCCAAAATAAACGACCTGGCCCGGAGTCGAACCGGGGGCCCTCAGCGAACTGAATATTTTAACCGAGGTGTATTACTGATACACCAGGTCTTCTTACAGAGGAAGTTGGTTATTGTACCATACCATTGGCCCTTAATAAATTTCTTGTATTCCATGCAATCTGTGCGAAATTCAAATGTTCTAAAAAGTACGCTCCAGCCCCGAGTCGAACGGGGATCAGCTTCTGATTACTAACTTCGTTCAATGTAACAACAGGAAGCAATGTTACCATTACACTACTGGAGCTTGTCGCACCATTGTGTAGACTATTATCTCCTATCCCAAACACTCAAACCAAAACTCAATGTATTAAAGAAGTCGTAAAAAAACGCATCAGTACCGATAACGAGAAAGTAAGGGGAATAGGGTAGTCCGACGGCAAAGTGGTGCGCTACAAGCCCCGCTTCTCGGCTGCCAGCAAACCGCGCAGCATCCACTTAACGTCCGTCACAGCCTCCACCCACGATTCCCGTTCCTCTTGCCCGCCCTCTTTCCCCAGCTTCACACCCCACCAGTACAGCGTTGCGATCAAGCTGAGGGCGCCATTCGGTCCTGGGTGTCGCAATGATTGCCCTCCTTGTGCCCCCGGCGACGCTGGATACATATCTCGGAGATATCGCTCACGCGGTCTCCTGCTGTCGGACAACCGCCACGGTGGTTGCAAACTTCCCCACCACTGCCACCATCGCATGTCAAAGACGACCACGGATGGGATCGCTGGCCCTATCCCATTGGCCATCACCCCCCCCCCCCCCCGGCTTCCGCGTCCTGCAGTGATCCAGGCTGACAATTGTGGTGGGCGGTTGAGAGTCGCGAGACCCTTCCCTCCTTTAACCCATCCATATGACCGCTCGACGTCTATGAATACCCTCAGCAGTGCGTTGAATCCGCTGCCCAGATTGTGCTGCGACACCTCTGGATACACCTTGCTAAACCAGAACGGTGCATCTGCAGCGCAGGCTGGCACATCGTCGTCCGACTCGAATGCCACATCTTGCTGGCCGTTATGGCCAAGCGAGATGGCACCTCCACTTGTATCAGATCCGGGTGGAGGCGACGCAGGGCGTAGCGAATCCGTCGGAGAGCTGTCTGGCCGAGTTTGCTGTCTTCCATGCAGGTATTCTCTCCCTGCTGCTCCTGGGATCAGCACCTGCTCCACTGCCGAGGGCGCGAGTGGAGGAGGCGGCGGGGTGGGATTCAACGAGGGCGTCGCTGCATTAGGCGGTGTCAGTGGCGGAGGCGGCGGGCTGGGATTAAGTGGGGACGTGGTCGCTGTCCAGTCAGGTTGGGTGGGCACAGAGGGATCGAGCGAGGGCGTCGCTGTGTTAGACAGCGTCGGTGGCAGAGGCGGTGGGCTGGGATTGAGCGGGGACGCGGCCGCTGTCGAGTCAGGTGGGCCGGGCACGGACGGGTCCACGAGGTTGGCCCTGTTGCTGTCCACCATGTGTACATCCGCCTCTGCTTGTCGTCTCAGCAAATACACTTCACACAAACCAATCCGAAGCTGCATACCTGGATTGGACCTCTCCCCGTGTGAAGCTCCTCCAGCTGTACGACTAGAACGCCGCACTGGCCTGGGTACGGCCGATTTTTTGGCACCCTTCTTCGCGACAGTTTTCCCCCTTGTCTGAGCTTCCTTCCCCTTGTTCGTGACCTTCCCGCGTTCGACGTCCTTCCACAATTCAGGGTCCCTTTCCCGCATCTCCTCGTCCAGCCTCTGTAATATCTCTTGGTTGCGCGCCTTATTGAATTCGCGCTCCCGGTTGAGCTGGTCAATCCACGACTCTTCAGCGGAACCAGTGGGGATGGGGATGGGGACAGTTAATGGCGTACCCCTGCTCCCCCCTCCCCGGGCTCGTTTGCTCGAACCCTCCTCGCTGCTCTCATTCTTCCTCTTCTTCGAGGCACCGGCCCGCTCCGCGCTCCCGCCTTTCTCCCTTTCCTTCCCCTTCTTTGCCACCGCCGCCTTTGCTTTCTTTGCTGTCGCGCCATCTCCTTCTAGATCGCGCTCAATCTCACTGTCAGAACCCGTATTTGAATCGCTGTCTGAGTTGGAATCGGATGATGAATCGGAGCTGTTTCCGGAGTTTTCTTCGTTGTTCCCAAAGCCCAAGTCTGTGGGCATCGGGGCACTGTCGTCGTCGCGCTTCTCGGGTAGAGCCGCTTCAGCGCACTCCTCGGGAGCTACACGGCCACGTTACGTTAGATCCTGTGTTACCCTGGAATTGATTTTGACTTACTGAAGGCCGTCAACAGATATTCCTTCATAAAATCAAGAACGTCCTTATTGAAGCGAGGCTTCGACCAATTAGGGAAGTGGGTAGGGGACGGGTCGCGATTGCGACCGTATGCAACACTAAATTTGAAGCATCAGTACGCCGTTGAATTAAAAATATATGACACGCACTGGAGTGTCCTCAATTCGCCGTCAAATTGAGGCATCGGTCCACCGAATACCACAACAGAGTGGAGGCCTGTATGCTCGTGCACGCCCTGTAGGATAGCCGACATAAAGGTTCCAAGATTATTGATGCAGCTGGACACAATACCTACGGTTAAGGCGGAGTAAACAACAAATGGAAGGAAAACTTACTTCTGTCTGTCCTCTGGCGCTTTAGACGGTCCCTTTTTCATCGCCGCTGCGTAGGCCTCTTTTGCGGCCTTTGCATCCGCCTTGGCACAAGCGCGTAAGCCTGCCTGCACGTCTGTTGATAATTCAGCAAACAATTCCCGCGCTACCTTCGCACGGAAAGGGGTGTTTGGTGCGGTCTTCGACTTGAGAGTGGTGCCGTCCGCCTCAAAGCAAGAAGCATCCCAGCGGGCCTTCACGGCAGGGAAAATTTCAGTCTCGTAGCTTTCATGTATTGCTGAAAGGCTTGTCGAGCCTTTGGAGGGCTATTAATCCCGACCAGCTTCAATAGGAGCATGGCCCATGGGTCTTGTGTACGGTCCTTGAGGGGCCTCTTCAGGCGTTGGGCTCGGTACTTCAGCCAGCGTCCAATTCGCTGAGGATATGGGAAAGAGAGTTTGATCAGCGTCACGCGGCATCCATCACAACTTCTCAACTTACAGCGTCCATGGTCAAAATCCGTGCCCGCTTCGCACTCGTCTAGCTCCTCTATGCTCGGGCTGGCAAACTCGTCGTACTCAGGCAACGGCAAGTCCGGCTCTTCGTGGTCCTGTAGACGCCATGGAATCTTCACGTGGAATTCATTGCAGACCTGTCGTACGTAGTCGCGCTCAGCGCGCCAACCACGTTCCAGTGCATCTGCATAGCCTGGGATATGGGGTTTCAAGATGGACTCCCTGGCGCCTTCCGCCCAGAGTTTCAAGTTCCGCCGGTCTTTTTTGGCTATCCGTTTCCACATGCGTTGGCCTTGACGAGGTTTCTTCATAGCAGAAGAAGATGTCTGTCTCACAGTCGAGCTGGTCAGTTTTTCCCTTTTGTTGGAAGGCCACGGGATTGCCGCTCACCCGGATTTTCGTTGGGTAGATTCTTCAACGACCAGGACCAGTCGCGAGAATATCTTGCTTCTGGCTACAGGTGAAACAACCAGGGTGGGAATCAAACAAAGGTCTGTGTCACGCTCGTATTTTCCATCATTATCCCACATTTGCTCCTTGGAAAGGCGTCTCTTTATCCTTCGCTTAGTATCCTTCTGTTTCTTTTCTATCATGACCAACAACCCTCGCACCCAGCCTCCCCAAATGCCCGTTGGCACGGTGCTCCCCAGTAAGTCCGTATCTAATGCCAATGTTCCATTCCTCACACCTCTTCTCCCACCTCTTTCTTCCTAGTTGGCCTTGTCGTCCTCGGTTTCCCACTCTTGGCCGCTCCTGTCTTCCAAACCACAGGCTGCCATTGCCTTGCGCCTGCCGCAACCGCCACAGCTCCTGCCGCGAGCACCCCGGCTCCCGTCGCGACTGCCCCGGCTCCTGCCGTGACCCCTACTCCTACTGCAACCTCCGCGGAGACCACCATCCCCACACGCGCCCCCGCTGGTGCCGGCCTTCCAGCCCCACTAGTCGCACTTCTTCGTACTGAGGGCCCTTACCTCGCCAACGAGGTGTATAGCGTGATCCCGGCGGAGCCCCTCGGACCCATTGAAGAAGCAGATGCAGCCCCTGAGTGGTATGCCATTACCCGGGGTCGGTTCGTGGGAGTGGTGGACCAATTGTAAGTCGCTTCGCACCCTTCATTTTTTCCCCGTCTGATCTCTGCTCCACAACTTCCAGTGCGCTTTCGGCTGTGGCCATCAGCGGAGTCGCACATGCCGCGCGCAAGGCATACACCACCCAGCGCCTCGCCCTCGATGCTTTCAATCAAGCACTCACATGGGGAGGCGTCCAGGTCGTCTAACACGAATTGATAAGTTAGGAATTCCCCTTTTTTCTTCTCCCTCGTTTAACCGTCGCCTACCCACTAGGTGTCAGCGCCAAACCGTAAGGTGGCGCGCGATTTTTTTAAAAATACGTACTGTATGCTGTTTCTCCAAACCATCAGAAATACACTTGTTTCGTTTCACTTACCATCCGCATCCCAAACTAACGGAAAATTACCCGTCCTGTGTCAATCAAATTCCTGGCTAGCTAGCGCATACAATAAACAAATCCCTCCTAGCGGCAAAATACACGCGGTGTCCGCTTCAGAGCATCCTTTTCTTCCTCGCTTCAGCACTGCTAAATTCGTGTGAGTTGCCATTTCAAAGAAACAAAGAAACAAATCCGCACGTCCCCGAATAGGTGCATGGATACCCGCAAAAGTTACACTGATGGCACTGAGGCTTGACATTATCTGTTAACCGACCGTTTGAGCCTTTCCCCGTGCTGTTTTATCTGCGCGACTCACCACATTTCAAATGTCGGCCTGATCCATCAAGTCAGTTCTCGGCAACTCTTCAATGAAACAAGGGTAGCAACCACGACAAAACTTGCAGGCGATTGGGCTGCGCCGGGGGGTCCTGGCTCCATTGTACGGGTCGGCAGGGTGGATCCCTCCCCCTTTGCTCTCGTTGCTGTATAGCAGTGTGAATGTGCTCATGAATGGCTAGGGAGGGAGGAGTGCCGCGGAAGGCACCATATTTTATACGGAGCTAACTATTTCCCCTGGACCTCACAACATTGCGCCAGCTCACCGGATTTCACAGTTGGCATGCAGACAGCCACCCTGGATCTTGCAATCTTGTGATCTTGAAGAAGCAGCCGAAAAAAAGAACTGTTTATAGCCACACCTGATTAATCAAACGTGCCGCCTCCCACGATGTCTCTCCAACCCTGGTGCTCCCGGTGGTCCCAGTTCGCCGCTCCCTTCTGTTTCATCACCTGACCAGCCTCTACTTCCTCCGGGTGGCGCCAAATTTCCTTTCATACCTTTTCTCGTTCCCCCTCTTCTTTGTTAACAATTCTTTGGTATGTTCTGATCATCTCTTATCTGTCTCTGTTGCTCATGTGGTGTCAATTCAGTCGCTTCGCATATGCTGCGCGCCAACGAAATCTCCCACCCTATGACATTCTTGTATCCGGAAGTAATTTTCTATACACTTCCATCATTCCACCGGCTCACCGCCCTGCCTTCCGTATTCTATAGACACTTCGCCGTTCTCTCTCTCCTCTCAAGATGGCCCCACTCACTCCCGCCCAAATCGCTGACCTCCTGCGCCTACCGCCCACCCGCACTTCTCCTACCCAGGTCGATCGGTTGATCGGACACCTCACTGATGCCCAACTCGAGGAGCTTGCGGGACACCTGGGTCTCGTCACCCTTGCCCGCGAGTTCCAACCCGTCTTCTTGAAGGTCGTCTTAGCCGCTCAACGAGTCGCCCGAGACTCGCCTCCGGGGTACCCGGACGAAATCGACGAGCTCATTAAAAACTTCGATGTATCGTCCCTAAATGGTGCGGGATTTCTTTGTTCTTTTTTTTCCTGTCTTGATGTGCTGAACTTCCCACCGATCACGTAGAGCACTTCCCCGATGCGGGCACGGCGACGCCCCCCCTGTCTTCTCCCGAGCCTCCCACGACGCCTGTCATTGCGCGCATGCGCATCACCAGATCTCAGGCCACCCCTGCGACGCCCCAACCCAGCCGCGAGTACACCATCTCCTCCCCTGGCAAGATGGCTCTCCGCGCCACCAACTGGTTCCATGCCAGCGCACTCGTCAAAGAGGCACGCGGAGCTGTAGCTCGCCGTGCCAACAAATCGACACGCAGCAAGCCCACCTCGGGCGCGTACGCAGTGTTTTTCGGAGGGGAGGTCGGGGTGTTTGAGGCTTGGGAAGACACTCAGCGGAGTATCACAGGCCACGGACTCGCTCTCTTCTCCGGCTTTCCAAACGTTCAGGCAGCGACCGCGGCACTCGAATATGCTCGCTCCATGGGTTGGACAGCCGACTCTCAATCCCCGCCTACCGCGGCCGCCTACGTCCCCGCTCCTGGCCCCTGTGCCGACAATCCCCTCAATGTTGGTGCCGCTGGCACGGGGGTGTGGTATGCTGTGTGCAAAGGTGTTACGCCCGGGATCTATCGGTCCTATCTCGAATGCGGATTAAATGTTTCCGGGATCAAAGGTGCCCTCTTCAGCACATTCGACACCTGCGAGGAGGCAGAGGGTGTGCTCGCAGAGGCCCAGGATGCTGGCTGGGTCGAAGCCATCCCTCGCCTTGTACCCCTTTAAAATTGACAGCCGCCCATGCCGCGTAGCGTAGTTGGTATTCAAGTACTTGTTGTCGAGTTTTTTTTTTTCAAAATTTACAAGCAATCTTCTTTGATTTCCCTTCCCCTGTGCACAACCTGCGGAAAGAAATGTGTTGATTTGGTTTCGAGAAAATTGAAAGAAATGAGAAATGCTGGTCACCAAACGACACGCCTGAGGTCTATGTCGTCCTAGCCGCTGTACAATGTTGAATAAAAATATTCTGAGAGCTGGCAGAGCCTCTTTGTGCATAGTACCATGCCTATTAACGGAAACCCTGTATCCCATGTTTTTTCTGAAGGTGAAATTCATAAATGATGACGAACTCCCGAATTGTCGCAAGTTTTCCCATTCAAAATTGTAATTACACATCTGGCTACTTACATGAATGTCTCACCTCAGTGAGCTCTTTCAAAAATAAAATAAAAATTACTTTGGTTTGGGTCGGAATCCTTTACTCTGCTCACGCGCTCCCAATCAGTTGTACAAGCACTGGCAATAAAGATGATACAAACTTCATCCAGATGACGAACTCCGCTGATGACGAACTCCTCTCCGGCGAAGCCCCAGCTGTTTGGTCAGGTAAATGGAGGCACTTCAATGATTTGTACAGATACTCAGTATGCCACCCCGAAGTCCAAGTATGTTCAAGAGAAAGTAGCTAGCCAGGGCCTCCGGATTGTGGCATAGTGACGAACTCCTTTCCCCTCAAATGAACACCGCCACCTCGCTTCAAATCGACGGGCTTGCCGCGGTCTGCCGCAAACCATACCATGTGCACCAAGGTCAAGCGGACACAGGATGAAATCCTGGACCGGCGCGCCCAGGCAGCATGGGAGTACCGTCAACGGTATGTGGACCATCATGCTTGTCATCGTTCCACGGGATCAACCTGTCCCACAGAGGCCATTAATGCCAAGGCCAGAGTTCGAATGAGAAGGTGAAGCTACACTCACCTGCAGCTCCTTTACATTGACCATAACCATTGTGTAGGCGCCGTGAAGAGCTGAAGACAGCGTCTAGTGATATCCAGCAAGAATATACAGTGAAGGCGCGCCAATACCGCCGCAGATACATAGAGTATGTACTTACTCGGCGGATCCATATGAGATGCTGATTGTACGAGGTGCAGCCGACACAAGGAACCTCCATCCAGGTTGCGTGACGTTCCCAAAAAAACAAAGCCACAAAATCCAATGCGTAAGAAACCCGTAACAACCCGCGAGGAAGCGAAGACGGAAGAACAGAATACACAGGCAAAAACCTCCGACGCAGATGCTTTGCAAACCGCCAAACCCATGCAAGGCCATCACGGAGGATCCACCAGTCCTCGCCCGCTCCGAGACATCGCTTCGGAGGCCAGTGATTCCTCGGATAGCCCGGAAGAGGATGATGATGACGAAGGGTGGTATGGCGACACAGAAAAAGAAGAGCTCGGGCCCTTGTTGAATGCCACAGGGCATCCAGACTATGTGCCGTTGCCTGGCCAGCAGCCATACGTGAAGCAAGGCCGGAGATATTGGTTTTAGTTTCTTCTGCACGATGTTTTGGGCGTGGTGTGGGACCAGTTAAACAGGTATATTTGGAAAAAGCTAAGAACAAGATTGAAAGACTAAGAGAAGAGATGGAGGCTGAGCACGGGAAACATATGAAAACGGAGATGACGTATGACAAAAAGTGCAGAACAGAATGCGGAGAAAAAGTATCTAGAAGACTGTGATTAGATGGGCGGGAGAGTGGGGTTGGTGCCAAAGAATTCGTAGATCATTGCCTCCTCCGGCAATTCTTCGTCGATGGGGAAAGTCTCCAGCGCATCTTCGTGTAAACGACGGCGGCGCGTCTCACGCTGTTCGTGCAGGACTCGAGATGTGTTGGCTGCAAAATCGGCATCCATCCGGAGCCCGTTCTCAAACCACCTGTCGATCCCGGCACCGGCCCATTGGATGAGCGAGTAGCGATGCTCCCCATCGCGGACTTTGACGAAATAATAACGAAGGACGCCCGCAGGCATCAGAATAGAGGACCCAGCCGGGAATGAGACAATGAGGCCCAAATCCCACAGTATGATGTGTCCCCCGTGGACTGGGCCGTAAGCCCCCAAGGCTGTAAGGATACTCCAGGAATTCGGTTGATACCGGTCGTGCAGACCACTGGCACCAGCGCGAATGTGAGGACCACCGAGTTCAAAGGTGGCAGCAGAGAAAACGCTTGAGTCCGTCGGATAGAGTGCGTCAGGATGAGACTGCTGAAAGACAGTCTTCTGAGCTTCGAGGGTGGAGAATGTGTTGGTGCAGTACGCTTGGAGGAGGCCTACGGCGTCGGTAAATAACAACTCACATCATTATACACTGCCACAAACTCACGATTTCCATATCCGACCAACCTCTTCATGGCCAACGTCGAAAATAATTGGAAGAAGACGATCATATTCAACAACACACCCCTAGATGAAGGAGCCTGAAAGGTTTGTAAGTCCGGCACCTTTAGGCAAGATTGTCACGCTCACTACGTCCTCGTTGAAGGTCACTCCGACACCGCCGGATAAGACGGGGGATGCGTTGCTCGCGATTTCGGCTTCCGAATGCCAAACACTGGGAGCCGCTATATCACACTGCTGCGTGGCCGGCTCAAGCACATTTTTCATCCATCCGGGGTTTCGAGGGCGTCCTCCCAACAGCAAGACTAGACTATTGTCGCTGGCGAACACTGGACGTGGGGAACTGTAAAGTATCAGACAGGTAGGATTCACTCCAACTGTGGTCTATTTACCCTCCGCCCCAGGGGACGAGCCGGAAACGGAAACGCGATTGCGCGCCAACAACCTCGTGAAGCGCGTACTCGCGATCCTCGATCAAACCTGCATCGAAAGCGCCGCCACAACGCACTTTGAGGGCTGCACACCGCCCCGGAGTCACAGAGAGTGCAGCACGGCGGCATGCTAATGTGGCGGCCTGCACTGCACGGAAGCGTTCGATGCATTGTGCGGCATGGCACGCCTTCTGTCGAAGTTTGGCATGCGCGGAGAGCACCCGCACCACGGTGGGGCCAGCCTGTACCCCAACATTGGCGTACCCGGGGCGTGGTGCAGGCGGCAATTCTTCGGGCAATGGGTCGCCTTTCGAAATTAAATTTCAGATGAGGCTCCAGCGCGGTGTCGAGACTGGGGATTACATAGTCGGGCACGGTGGGTCGGGCTGGTGGGGATGATGCAATGGGGGTAGGCGAGGACGCAGCGGGAGTGGGACGGGACATGGCCAACTACGGGGCAGTAAGTGAGGACCAAAACGGAGTCAAAACGGTGGGCCTGGCAGTCGCCTCAATGAAAACCCTGCAGCTGGGCTGGTGGCTACGTGCGCTAGCCGATGTTTCGGTGGTCGCAATCGGGGAAATCGGTAAGCACGCGTACATATTCAAAACATTTGTTGATGAAGACCCTGCAGCTGGGTTTATGGCTACGTGCGCTAGCCGATGTTTCGCGCAATTGGGGAAATTGAAAGCTCTCAAGGTAGGTACGTACAGATTCAAAACATTTTCCGATTCATTGCTGACCCTGTTTCCCAATTAGCGACACTTTCGGTGATGGAACCAAACAGAGGACGTATAAATGCCTTCTCTCCCGTGGGATATCTTCATTGTTCTTACTGCCATGTCCAGCCAGCCAGTGGAGTGCGACCTCCCCGAGGTTTCTGGTACGTTTTTTTTCCCGCTTGTTCACCACTTCCTCCTTCCTCCTTTAACACTCGTCTTCAGGTTCCAGCCCTGATATCACTGCCATTTCCTATGATGTGTCGACAACGTCCATCGTATATGGACTTCCGGAGTAGGTTTCCTTTCCCGCAAGGTTGTGAGTGGCTGACTCAACCACCCTAGGTTGGAAAGACAAAGGCTTTTGCGCCAGTACCGTGCCAACTTTCACGCTGCCGCTCACAGCTCTACGTGCCAAGTCACTTACGGTTTGGCTTGTCAGTATTTGAAAAATATGCACGAGGTGCAGAAGGCTGCGACGGACCTGTACGTAATCACTTAGGTCTGACACTGCCACATGTCCGACACCGTTATTTCCAGAGCATCCGAGTCCGACCGGGACTCCATCATCTCTGATGATTCTGGACCGCCACTGCTGGAACCTAGGGAAGCCTCCCCAATTGCGGATATCCCTCCGTTTCATGTCCCTTCTATGACTGCTCCTAGCGCTACCACTACCGACGGCGAGCAGGTGGAAAAGTGGTACGAGTATTGGACAAATAAGGTGGAGTAAGTCGTTCACCTTCCTTTGAACGTTGCCAGTGACTCATGCTATTTTCTTTTATTTTTGAAGTGGTTTTGGAGAATGGGGCATTCCTGGCAGCTTACTTGGTGACTTTCGGGGCGGACACACGGATGGGGAGGGAATTGAGCAAGCATGGGCCAGGTATGTAAAATACCCCTTTTGTTTATTTTGAACTTGATGCTGACCATGCTCATGGCAGCGTTGGCAGACAGCAGACTGACGATGGCAATCTGGACGACGGCACCGTAGACAGCCATCATTTGCGGGTTTGGGCCTTTCATGCTCATTTTTGTTTGCAGCGTCTAAACCGATTGTGAACAGATCATCAGCCTGCATGGCATATGCGACGTCGACTGTACTTGCCATGACGGCAGACACTCCAAGTATACTCGGCGGGAGGCTTATGCTTTCGCGGATGAGGCAGGGCATGTGGTGGTAAAAAAATCGAAGACGCTTCTGTTGCCGCTCTATTAATTACATCCTCGCTCTACTGTCCCCTACATTTACTTTGTTTTTCGGACATTTTTTGGGGAAAAAGACGGTGTGCCAAGGAGAATAAGCGCCGGAATAAGGCGGCCAATAAGCGCCCGTGAGGCTGTGATTAGGCACGTGGATACTTGGATCAATCTCCAACTGTGTCAACACCGCAGTGGTGTGCCCCAGGGCGCGTACCCTGGCGCGGTGCGCTGGTGGTATCCGGCTGGGCGTGGCATTTGTCTCCGTAGGGTTATCTTCTTTGCTTTTCTCTCTGCACCATCTCTTCTCTCTACGCTGATAAGCTGGCAATTTGGCCAAGCCTGAAAATGCATTAAATGTGTATTTCTGCGCTGCTTTACATATCTAATGTGTACATCTCTGCATGAGAGCTGGAGTGAGGCCCATACTGCTGGCTAAAGGTCGCACTGGGGAAGCTAGTAGACTTGCCAAGCCACCGATACCACGAGGGTCAACGGTCTGGGAAGCTGCAAGTGACTTTAGCTAAAATTGGTGTCCAACCATTCGATCGAATTGGGACATACCATGGCGTACCAAATATCAAGGGCATCAAATACCATCCATCTAGACGAGGAGTTGATCCAGGTTGCAGGTTAAATCAAGTTGACAGAGTCATTGGTGCAGTTGTGGGCACAAGTCCGATATTTGTGACATGTTTGGTCACTGTGACTATAATCACATGAGCCTAGATGCCTCGGAGGGCTCCGGAATCATTCGGATACATTCAGATTCGGTTCGGGGACAGTGGGACAGCCTAACCCTCAGAGATCGACATGTGCATGGGGGTTTTGTTGGGCTATCAAGAATATTTGGATGACTGAGCAGGCATGTGATATTTTGGATGAATAAGCACACAGCCAATTGGTCCGGATCAATTAGGGCCAAGAATAGGTGTGGAGGCGTCCCAAAGAAGGGACGAGAGTCATAGCAATTGTGTTTGCCATCAGTTCTTTCAGTTTAACAACATTATATTTATCTTTCTCATCAAAATTATCGTTATCATTGTATGGACCCATGTAACCTAATTAGGAACCCTGTGGTAGCCAAGTAGTATAAATACAGTAGCTAGGGATGTCTTTCGACACGGGATCCTGCCCCTCCTTTCTGGCTATCGGTCAAATGACTGACAGTTAGAAAGTAGGTGTAGTGTCTTGTCTGTGGGCTCAATAATTGATTGTGTGGTTGTTGTATTGTTGTTTTCTTGAGTTGCACCTGGCAAAGCGCCTAAATAAGCTTAAGAGGACCACAATTCGGCTAATAGGCCTTGGCTATAACCTCTGGTTGCCTTGGATTTGCTATTAAACTACAAGTCTTTTGGTGTTGTACTTTAGCTAAAGTCCTTGAAAGCGGTTCTCTGCTTGGATTGCTTGTCACATCGGTTCCCTTACCTTATATATCGATAATAACACGGAAACGGTATCTTATATAAAGATAATACCAACGGGTTTCATATCGGGTCATATCGGGTCATATCAGGGTTTCATATCGGACAAGGAACACGAACAAGGAACAGTTAAAGGGCATTAGCAACGGGCTATAAGAACATCATCGGATTTGAAGGGACTTGTTACTCTCTGAGTTTCAGTCGTATTGGCAAAGACTCGGTTACTATCATTGGAATACAAGGATTACATCGCTTATAGTGAACCACACCGCATATAAACAAACCCCATTGAATATAAAACACGTTCCTATCGTCTCAGACCTCTCTTTGAGTGCCTAGAAGATCAGTAAACGAGCCAGCATTTGTTATTGGCCTCACAGCCAAGAAGCTTTGATTTCTGAGCCAATAATTGTAGTGTGTTCAAATTGCAGCAGCCTAATACTTGGTTGGAATCCCCGAACTTGCGCGATCAACGACAAGGGCCTTACCATAGAGTGTTTTGTGAAGTTAGTTGGGTTGTGTTCAAGTTTTGGTTTTGGTTTTGGTTGATTTATCAATTGAGATCTGGTAGCCATTTGCTTGTTTGCATAGCTTAGCACTTCATTTTCACGCTTGCCCGCGTGTCGATCGTTTCATCTGGAGCCCACCGCGAGGGGATTCATTTGAAAACATTACAGTTGAAAGAAATCTTCAATAAAAGCTTTTGCACTTGCAAAAATTCGTATTGGTCTCTATTCTAGACTCCTTGGAAGTCTGTTGCACGTTGGAATATACCGCTTCGTCCTCCAACTCGGAAACATTGCGAAGGGCTTCACTTGAAGTCTCTGTTGTTGAGCCTTGCTCCACAGAAACCAAAAAAAAAACATTACCCTCTCTCGACTTTAACTAAAGTCATCTTTGATATCATGGGCACTCAAGGAACCCATCAAGTGACGCCCATTGGGTCACTTACCGGTCCAACAGCACCGCAAGCTGTTAGCTTTCGAATCCCATATTCCTGGGATGAGAACGCACCAAAATTCTTGACAGACAATCATCTGGAGTTGCTGTCATTCGTAGATCAAGTTGAAGAGATCTTTTGTCGGGCAAATATGGTACATGACACAGAGAAGAAAAGCTACTTCACTAGTCTCTTGCCTTTTCGTCAGAGGGAGTTGTGGAGAGGGATGGATAGCTATACCAGTGGTTCATTTTCGGATTTCTTAAGCGAAATCTACAAGGGTTATCCTGAGATTCAGATTGAACTTTCAGGATCCTTGCGACGCTTAGACGAGATCTGTCAGGACTACAAAGGTATAGATGTGACCAAAGAGGGTCTACTGAGACGGTTTGGAAGTGAATTCAAGGTGGAGTTCAACAAGTTAAAAAGGCCTCCAGCCTTGATAACAAATTATGAGGCAGTCCGAAAATATCTGGATATGCTTGAACCGAATTTTGCAAGGGCAATACATTCAGCAGTTCAATCAATCCTCGTCCTGAAGGGAGAAAATGGTCTGGCCAACTCGGCTAAATTGTTGCCTGGGCAACCAGTAACGGTTATTCGCAAGAAAGACCCAATTCAACTGGAAGACTTGATTGGAATAGCTGAAGCGATGGCAGAGATTGGCTACCAGTCATTGTCAGATGCAACTGTTAGTGAAAAGGAGTCAGTACCAGAAAATTGTTCAAATGTGGAATTGGTGCTGGGTGTCTCGAAACCGGAGCAGACCCTTATCCAGGACCCTAAGCGAGGCAAGATTCACTTGAATGAGGATGTGAGGCCGCTTAAATCACGAACCCAGGGCTTAATTCCCATCCTCCATGTCTTTGGTGCTGAGACAGAGACAAACGAATTTTCTCAAGGGAATTCTTCGTCTCAACCATCAGTGGAAGACCTGGATAATCAGAACTCAGAAATGGATGAGGATTGGGAGGAAGTGGAATATGGACCTGATAGGATGGAATTACTTCAGGATGAAATTCGGACATTGAAGGCTAAAATTGCGAGACTGCAGAACCCTGGTTCGAGCCAGCCTGCAGTTTATTACCCTTTCATAGCCCAACCATCGTTGAATCCAGCTTTTCTTGGCCGAAGCGATGGCTATACTACTCTGTATGGCAGTAATTTCGGCTCAACTCTCTGAATGGGTTGGCCTGAGGCTTGAACCTACATTGGATCCGGCCAGTTGCACAGGGTTCACTGGTGTTGAATAAATTCTGGAGGCTCAGGATTGAAGGAAGCGGGACCCAGAAGCGTTGGGCGGACAATAATTCGTTTAAATTCGGGCACAGACAAGTCGTCTGGGGCTTTGAATTGCAAATTTTGTTAATAGGATGTTGAACGTGATGGTTCAATGCTGAGATTTCTTGGGCCAAGTTAGGCAGTGATGGTCTGTGCAAATGGGTTAATGGCTCTAAACCACTCTGAGCACTCGGTTGTGTCCTAGATGATGCATTGGGTTGCTTGGGTGTGATATAACTTGGTGAACTGAGGACAACATTGATTGAACACCCCAGTTCGTGCTTGTTGAAAAGCTGTTGATTAAATTCACTCAAAGCCAAATAACATGGGCCGCTACTTTCGAACTGGGCGAGGAGATGCTTACCTTAGCTAAAATACACGACACTTGAGGGTTGGAAATTTTCGCTTGAGCACACAATAAATCAGAAAGTGATGAAGTCTGGTCCACAGCTCATCTTGAATTCCTGGTCTTTACAAATGTATGCAGGCCTGGGAAGCGAGCAGCCATGGTTCTTGAGTGGTTCATAGCCGAAATATGTAGGCTAGATGACACTCAATGCTTGGAATGACGGCCATCCATTGGAAGAATTGTACCAAGTGTGAATTTCGAAATCAGCAGTAATTGAACTGTCCATTAGATCTGGGAAGAGCCAGTAAAGTCTTTATCAAGGGAGGGATGAAGCCATGTTCCAAAGAGAGGAATGTGTCGGTTGAACAATGCTGAATGATAATCCAAGGCACTTGTAATATTTGTGGCTTGTATCGAACTACAACTCAGAAATATGACATCCTACTCAGGCATTTATTACTACCAGTATAACTGGGGCAGTTAAAATCTATGTTTGGGGGAGAGGGTACTCACCATCGCATCTGATTAACATTGGGGACCGAGATGTTGCCAAAATTTTGTGATTCAGACCAGGACGGACTTTAACTAAAGTAACAGTTCGAGTCTTAACACTGATTCTTGACCCAGACATGACTTGTTGTAGTCATTTAAACGAAATTGGAATCATGGATATGTTCATGATTGAATGTATGGTTGGCTAGGGCCTTGACTATGCTTTCTGGAGAGGACCGGGTCGGAATTTCTGGACTCCGGGCTCACCAACAAATCTGGGCTTGAACTTGGGCATACTGGTAAAGGTTGAAGTCAATAGCACAGTTGCATGATGCTCTGCTACTTTCTTCAACTGCTCCGAGGTTGCAAAAATATGGGCTATGTGAATTGGACTTGTGCGCGACAAGACTGGGACTTTGACGGAGGTGATCATTTTCGATCATGATCGATCGATCGTGATTACCGCTTTCGGAAAAATACTGATTGATGTTGTACTTGGGGGTCGAGACTTTGCCACCGCATAACTGTGGTCGGTAAATGAGCTCAAAAAGTCTAGAAAAGAGCACTGTTGACTGGGGACAGTCAAAATTTATGTTTGGGGGAGATGATAAGCTGGCAATTTGGCCAAGCCTGAAAATGCATTAAATGTATATTTCTGCGCTGCTTTACATATCTAATGTGTACATCTCTGCATGAGAGCTGGAGTGAGGCCCATACTGCTGGCTAAAGGACGCACTGGGGAAGCTAGTAGACTTGCCAAGCCACCGATACCACGAGGGTCAACGGTCTGGGAAGCTGCAAGTGACTTTAGCTAAAATTGGTGTCCAACCATTCGATCGAATTGGGACATACCATGGCGTACCAAATATCAAGGGCATCAAATACCATCCATCTAGACGAGGAGTTGATCCAGGTTGCAGGTCAAATCAAGTTGACAGAGTCATTGGTGCAGTTGTGGGCACAAGTCCGATATTTGTGACATGTTTGGTCACTGTGACTATAATCACATGAGCCTAGATGCCTCGGAGGGCTCCGGAATCATTCGGATACATTCAGATTCGGTTCGGGGACAGTGGGACAGCCTAACCCTCAGAGATCGACATGTGCATGGGGGTTTTGTTGGGCTATCAAGAATATTTGGATGACTGAGCAGGCATGTGATATTTTGGATGAATAAGCACACAGCCAATTGGTCCGGATCAATTAGGGCCAAGAATAGGTGTGGAGGCGTCCCAAAGAAGGGACGAGAGTCATAGCAATTGTGTTTGCCATCAGTTCTTTCAGTTTAACAACATTATATTTATCTTTCTCATCAAAATTATCGTTATCATTGTATGGACCCATGTAACCTAATTAGGAACCCTGTGATAGCCAAGTAGTATAAATACAGTAGCTAGGGATGTCTTTCGACACGGGATCCTGCCCCTCCTTTCTGGCTATCAGTCAAACGACTGACAGTTAGAAAGTAGGTGTAGTGTCTTGTCTGTGGGCTCAATAATTGATTGTGTGGTTGTTGTATTGTTGTTTTCTTGAGTTGCACCTGGCAAAGCGCCTAAATAAGCTTAAGAGGACCACAATTCGGCTAATAGGCCTCGGTTATAACCTCTGGTTGCCTTGGATTTGCTATTAAACTACAAGTCTTTTGGTGTTGTACTTTAGCTAAAGTCCTTGAAAGCGGTTCTCTGCTTGGATTGCTTGTCACATCGGTTCCCTTACCTTATATATCGATAATAACACGGAAACGGTATCTTATATAAAGATAATACCAACGGGTTTCATATCGGGTCATATCGGGTCATATCAGGGTTTCATATCGGACAAGGAACACGAACAAGGAACAGTTAAAGGGCATTAGCAACGGGCTATAAGAACATCATCGGATTTGAAGGGACTTGTTACTCTCTGAGTTTCAGTCGTATTGGCAAAGACTCGGTTACTATCATTGGAATACAAGGATTACATCGCTTATAGTGAACCACACCGCATATAAACAAACCCCATTGAATATAAAACACGTTCCTATCGTCTCAGACCTCTCTTTGAGTGCCTAGAAGATCAGTAAACGAGTCTGCATTTGTTATTGGTCTCACAGCCAAGAAGCTTTGATTTCTGAAGTCAATAATTGTAGTGTGTTCAAATTGCAACAGCCTAATACTTGGTTGGAATCCCCGAACTTGCGCGATCAACGACAAGGGCCTTACCATAGAGTGTTTTGTGAAGTTAGTTGGGTTGTGTTCAAGTTTTGGTTTTGGTTTTGGTTGATTTATCAATTGAGATCTGGTAGCCATTTGCTTGTTTGCATAGCTTAGCACTCCATTTTCACGCTTGCCCGCGTGTCGATCGTTTCATCTGGAGCCCACCGCGAGCTACGCCATCTCCTTTCTCTGTGTCAGCCATCTCTCTCTACGCCATCTCCTTTCTCTGCGTCAGCCATCTCTCTCTACAACATCTCCTCTGTCTGCGCCCATCTGTCCCTCCGCTTCCGTTACCCTACCGGTCTATATCCTCCAGTGCCGCGATTCCGAGTCAGACTGCTTAGGCGCTCTTCGACGAGGTGTTGTTTCGACGTAGTCGACCTGCTTTAGGTGCGCCTGACGACGTCGTCGGTCACTCATGGATTCCATGTCCTCCACCCGATGTGGAACTCGATCTCTTAGTCGTGGCAACTCCTCACCTATTCGTGCCCCAAATTCTTCACCAGGGCATGCCCCGAATGCGTCACAGCGGTTTGACGCAATCATCGAGTACGAAGTCCGACCTGGGGAGCTTGCCCGCGACACCGGCCTCTTTGTTTCATGAGACGGAAAGCGGGTCACACGAATTGGGCTCAACGAGGGCTTGAAGAAGCGCAAGGTCAAACCGTCAGATTTGGACGATGCCTATGGCGACTGGGTCCCCTTACCGCCGGAGGGTTACTCTGAAGAGGCTGACGAGGACGCCAACAACATTGAAACGGGAGGGAAACGAAAGCGCGATGGCCCCGTACGTGCCACGCTTTCTGTTACATGGTCTTACTGACGTCCAGCGTGCAGGGCGAGACTATGCGGGCGTGGCGTCCACTCGTCCAACGCTTTCTGGATGAGTTCCTACGGCGGGAGGGGCTGGGAGGTGCAATGCGAGAGCGGAGCTGCTCATGCTGCGGGGTGACTTGGGAGTCGCACGCAAGACACTTTCGTTGTCGAGAGTGCGGAGTGTTCATTCAATGTCTGGAGTGTGTCTTGACACGACACACTTTAACGCCTTTGCATAAGTTGCAGGTGAGGTGGTTTCTCTTTCTGACGCCCGACGCACTAACTTATAATGCGGCCACAGGAGTGGAGGGGCAGAGCCTGGTTCCCCACCACACTTGAATCGCTGGGTAGCGTCTACCAGCTCGGGCACGGCGGTCATCCGTGCAAACATCCTGCACCGGCAGTCCGGACCATGATAGTGATCGACATCGGGCATATACACAGCGTGAAGTTCCGCTACTGTGTGTGCGACCACTCAGACACCGCTCAAAACCTCGAACAACTGTTTCGGAATGACTGGTACCCGGCAACTACTGTGGATCCAGCGACATGCGCCACATTCGCATCCCTTGAAATGTTCCGATTATTGAATGTCATCGGAAATATCAACGTCAAGGATTACGTGGGGACATTGGAGCAACTCACCAATGCTTGCGACGTGAGAGGTGTACCGGTGGGTTGTTTATTCACTGGGAAATAAGGTGTAGTCTGATTGACGGCGAGCAGGACCAATACAAAGCTTTCGCATCCATGGCTCGCCAACATGCGTTTCTCACATGCCTGAAGCGAGCGGGACGGGGACATGATCCAGCAGGCGTAGCGGGAACAAAGAACGGGGAATGTGCGGTCCAGTGTTGGTGCTGTCCTCATGACAACATCAATCTCCCAGAGGGCTGGCGAGACGTTGCGCCAGAGTTCCGGTAGGCATTGAATACACGCAAGCAGGGGGTCTGGCTGACCAAAATAATTGCAGATTTCTGTACATGATCGTGCTTGCGATGGATGCAAATTTTCGACTGAAGAATCGTCTGCGGGCCAATGAGCACGAAGATCGGCCTCTAGGTTCAGGGTGGGGACACCTCGTCGAGGAGGCTCCTTACAAGGAGCATCTGAAGGGATACGTGGCCGAGAAAGATGTAAGTTGTTCTGAAAATATAAAGAATGGGAGGCTGACCGTCTGATTTGGTAGGTGAGTACATGCATCGCCTTCGCGGCATTACTACAAAAGGACACTCGCTTGACGACCGGACTTCGGTGCTCCGGGGTGGGCGGGGTGGTGTGTGCGCGACACGAGGTTGTGCGACCGCAGGGGGTTGGGGACTTGCAGAAAGGGGAAAGGTGCGTTTTCGTTGTTTCTGAAGTTGGTGAGCGCGCGATTAATGAACCCACAGATACGCCAATATGGATTACATATTGTTGTCCGCAATCCTGGGGATAACAGCCATGTACATCGCGATCTCGTACGACATTGCTTGCCAATGGAAAATCAATTTCCTGGCACGGATGGCCGCTATGCCCGAGGCAATGCGTTTAGACCTTGGTCAGGTCAATCTGCTCTATGGACTTCCCGTTTGGCATGCGGCAGCGCACGAGAGGAAATGCCAGATCCAAAATTCACTCACCTACATTCCCGGAGTTGGACGCACCGATGGGGAAGGGATCGAACGAACGTGGTCGGGTTTTAACCCAATGGCGTGGGCGACAAAAGAGATGGCGGGTGGAGCGCGTGCCGATGCGTTCGAAGATAAAATAGATCATCATAATTTCCTCAAAAATATTAACCAAGGTGTGTAGTGTGTACAGGGATCGAGTGAAGGCGAATAATTGACATTATAACTACCAGGAACAACGCTACCTTGCAAGCTAATCCTCGCCATTGATGAGCGGGATCGTCAAGTCGCAGCCTTTAAAGATGTCGACTCCACGCTGAAGAAGTCTTTGAGGAAGAAGTGGCAAAAGAAGATCGACGACTGGATCAAGGATCCCTCAAAGCCGAACCCATACGAGCTGGAAGGTGGTCAAGAGGGTACGTTGCAATGTCTTGGTAGAAGTATGTGTTTGACAGAAGGAATGTAGGTGGACCGAGCGAAGCAGCGATACGCCTGTCTCTGACCCAAGAAGAAGCGAGAGAGGCAGCGATAGGAGGGGGTAAACTACACGGGTCTAGTGTAACCTCCTTCCTCACCGCCGGGCTGCAGCTGGAGGAATCTCAGTACGTTGTTATTCAAGGGCCCATTTTGCAGTGTACTGAGATAATCTTTTGATAGACGGCGCATTCGGACGGAGCTCAAAGGCAGAGCATTACTCGCGTCCGACCAGAGCGAGCGCGTCGCAGAAATCCGCAGGGCGTTCTTCGTCAAGCTATCCAAATTCCGGAAGCTTCAAGAGGTTTACATGCCGGCAGCAGTACGAGAGGTGGAGCGAGAGGAGGATTTATGGGACGCGGACCTGCCGCCACCGAAGGCAGAGGAAGTCAAGCTCTACTTGCCCTCGGGGCTCGGGACATTGGAGAGAGAGGAAGGTTGCCAGAAGGGTTTGGCCGCCATGGAGGCGAAGCTGCGAGAAGGGCAGTGTTGGGACGCCCTAATCCAAATGCGGAGCCGCCTTCATGCAAAACGGCATCTCATCACGTACTGGGACACCGCGGTGGCTGGACAGCACGCGGCGACGCGGGCATATACACTTATTGAGCGGGTCGGGGAGCGCGTGGATGCCTTGGCAACAAAGTACTGGCGGGCACGAGAGGCATTGATCGCGCTGCAAGGACGCGCAGCGTGCGGACACCTGAAGGAGCTCAAGGCAGGAGACATACAGTTGGATGAGGAGCGGGAAGTAGACGCGAGGGTGCGGAGAAAATTGGGGGAAATTGGTTCCAAGAGTTCTCGCCGGCAGGGTGGCGGGCTTTCTTCAAAAGAGAAGATGTTCTCGTGGATTTGGACGGAAGGGGGAGGACCGGGCAGAGACGAGGAGGAGCTGCACGACTGTAAGAGTATAAACACTCACTGCTGCAGGATTGGGCACTGACACAAGTCTATTAGCGGTACGGGTAGAGTGGTCAAAGGCCAAGGCACGCAAGGAACGGTGGGAGGAGGAGGTCGAGTTACTGCGCGAGGAGATGAAGCGCGTGCTCCGATTTCTGCGGTGGCGTACGATGTGGTGGGAAATTCGGAGAGCGACGCGTCGGGAAGGAGTGACGCCGGAGCTGCTGGCGGGGCTCCAGGCATACGCGGCCAGACAAGCGGCCATTCATCGGGAAATCGCGCGGGGTTTCAAGCGGGTGTGGGACCAGTCTGTTGAGACAGCAGTTCGACAAGCGGTCCAAGAGGATGTGCTGGTCGCAGAGGGCATGACAGCGTTTGTCCGCGTGTGTGAGCTTGAGACGAATGGGGGCGGAGGATGAAGACGCGGGCGAACATTGACGGGTGCCGGGGGGGGAAGGACAGATTAATTGCCTTTTCGAGCATTTGGAGGTTTGTATCTCCACATACAGTTTGCCGAATGTTTATATCTATGCGAAAGTATGCAATCATCTTGATTGAGGAGCTATTTGAAGGTCGTGAGAAGGATTTGAGCGCTGCTGCGCCGCATAAGCCGGCGAAAGAAGAGGTCTAGAAGGGTGCAGCTACTGGCCTGGCTACAGCCGCTGTGGAATGCAAATTATGTTTGTGGCTATACCCACCTTCGAAGGCTTTATGGCACCACTACGGGTGGTGTGAAGTTTGAGAAGTAACTCTATATAATCGACGGTGTGCGCGACGTCGGCAGGTTCAGAGCGAAGATCTTTGAAGTACTTCTGTTCTGCGATCAGGGCGTCTTCATAGTCCTGATCCGTGGTGTGCAGCCGTTGCTCGAGAACGTTGAGATGAGTACGATTGAGACTGATCTTCTCAATTGCTTGACGGTAATTTTGATAGATAAAGTTACCTAAACGGGATCAGTCAGAAAGAGAGATAAGATGGAGATAAAGTAACCGACCAGACGATGCATGCTTGTCAAGATCATGAAAGTCAAAATGCTCATCCAGAGCTTGTTGGCGGTGAAACCGTTGGCAGAGCCGCGTAATGCGAGCAAGTTGGTTCGACTGCGAGAATGTGCGCTCGCACTCCTCGAAGTCCTCGAGCCCAACACCTTCGACATAAAGGGGATGCCAACCGACCTCGCAAGCCCGATTGTGTGCATGTCCGTGGAATGCCGGCACGACACCTCGCAGTCGCATGGCAACAACGCGACTGCCAAGGGAGCTATGGAGCAGAGTCTTGAAGAACGCGCACATAATGTCATATCCAAGCCCGATATCTTTGCCGTACCTGTCCAGCAATCTCTTGATCATAGCTAAAGGATATTTCATTCTACGAGTGCGTTAGTAAAGCACTGAAATGGAAAGGAGATCCGCTTACAATTCCCCGCTTCGCATCATATCACACATAACAACCACATGGCCGTGTCGGCACACAGTAAGAAAGATGCCTGAGATCGCAAACAGGGCGAACATCTTCTTGCGCTGGTCAGGACCAGCAGCGCGCCACCGATCTACGCAAGTATTAATGCACTTCGCAAGTTCCTCAGCCTCCAGTGCATCCAGCTCGTTTACGTTGAGCCATGCGACATCGTCGTCCAAGTCATCGCCGGGGATTTCAGGTGCTGATGGTGCTGGAGTAGATTGCTCCGGTTGAGATGCCGCAGGCGAGGCCGAACCCGGAGTCGGCAAGATGGTGGCAGATGAGGATAGGTACATATTGGCAAGCTGTGGGCCTGTGCCGCGAGGGCGCTAGAGAACTATCAATTACTCATGTCAGTAACTTAGGTTGAAGCTCGCTCACCTTTTGTGATTCGGAGACTTCATCTTTGAAGATATCAACTTGTTCGGGGTTAATCCAGAGATCATGTGCAGATACGCGGTCATCGGCCCGTGAATTACCCGCACGCAGTATCACATCAACCCACTTGAGCGAATTGTTTCCATCCATTGCTCCGAGCCAAGAAAATTTGAGGTAGGGCTCGTCAACCGTCTTGTAGAGACACGGAGCACAGACATTATCCATGTACCAGGGTCCAGTGCGGCCGAGAGCAACACGGGAAGATGCCTCGACGCTGCGCAGGACACCAAGGTAGGCATCATAAGCGATGGACATCTGATCCCGCAACGACGATTTACGTGGACCCTAGAGAGATAAATTGGTTAATTAGAATTTCTATTGCAAGGATGTAGGTGAAATAAATTGACTCACATGGTGTAAGTGCATCAGGGTTTTGCTGAGTGCATCCAGACTGAAACGTGGGCAGACGCGGTGCAGTTGTCGATATATCTCGAAAAGACGGATGGGGAAGGCAAACGCGGGCCGGTCAGGCACGGAGCCAATGAAGCCATGTCGGAGAAGGGCTTCATTGGCTCCCAATTCATCTGGGTTGTACGAAAAAGAGTGAGGTCCATGTTCTGAGTTGCAATGAAGTATCAGTATATGTATTAAATAAGAATTGAAACATACCTTCGAAACCAAGAACATGAAGGGACCACGCCCCCTCAATATCTGTAGAATCAGCCGGTCCGTATGCCTTGAGATTGAGGTACGCGTTGATAAGCCGCGAAATTTGCAAAACCTCAAATTTTACGAATGCATGACATTCAGCGCTCATCCAGAGGTTGGCGTGAGCTCCAAACGTGCAACCCAGAGCCATATTGCATTATCATCTTAAACTGGCAATAACAGCTAATTCCTGGAAACTTCACCCTTGGGACACTTGGGGGTTGAATCCGGATTAAGGCTTAAAGCCCATACATCAAAGTCCTGAAACACCCTCTATACGGGGGAAGGCAAAAGCAATGCTCACTATCAAAGGGAGAATCATATTATCGCATTTATTGGCACGCTGGGAACCTTATTCGGGAGGGAAACACCTAGTTGTTTACATGACTTTGGCTTACCCGACGCGACGCGATGGGTCACCTGATCAAGGCCTGGACCTACAATTATTACTCCTATACACCGGATCCGCGACAGCGCGATCACCCGATAAGCCGCAGGCCGGATTAAGCTTGTACTGCGTGTTTCTGGATACCGATTAAGGGCATCTGGGGTATCATTGGAAAGGTATTAAACCATACAATCCAGTCAACGATACTAGAAGTTGAGGCATCTACCACAGAGGAAGATATGAGTCAATTATCCTATTCAGGGGACTAATTACACATATAATCCCCTGATCGACGGGAGTCATTAGACGAACATATAGGAGGGCTCAAGTAGCGAATAGGAACACCAGAACGCGCTCCACTGATACCGATTGCAGGCTAATTAATTAAGTAGAATACCTGAGGTCTGGTAATCACGCATATGTAATAGTTTTTGTACAGTATATAAGGAGGGCAGAACCAGGGAGGACGGCACTGAACCAGACCCCAGAAAGTGAGGAGCAATACAGCCCTTGCGTACGGAGTTGAAGTTTAGGCTTGAATCTTTGACTGTCAATTAGTCTCAGAATTTTTTAAGTTCGGTTTTGGAATAGCATCAGTGGGATTTATAAGTGTCAGTTACGGGGCGTGAGCCATACCAAGTCCGAGGCGTGAGCCATTGTGTGTGTTTTGAGGCGTGAGCCATAGTTACGGGGCGCGAGCCAAGCAAGTTTGAGGCGCGAGCCAAGTCAGTGGAATAAGGCGTGAGCCAAAGGGGTGGAATAAGGCGCGAGCCAAACAACCGGGTCTAAACAGACCACCGGATTAATAGTCCACCAAAAACAAACCGGTCTAGAGCCGTTATATCTGCATAGTTGGGAAACTTAAATCCACGTTGGGAACCAACCGATAAATTCAGGTTGTGTCTTGAACGCCACTTCAAGAAACTAGTTGAGACTTAGCCACCCTTGGGGGAACGGGAATTGAATACTTTCGTGACAAATATGTTTACTCGTGGTTTCCTTGGACCTATACTTGTGTCCAAAAAGACCCGAATCTCGTCAGTGTATCAAGGTCATTAAGGGAGTGTGTTGGTGTTGGAGTCTGTCTATTGTCGGTTTAGTCGTGCTTAATCTCACTTTGTGAGTTAGGTGTAACTCAGTCGTTCGATAGGGGGGATTTTGGCAGTTGCATATTTAGACCGTTGAACCTGAGCAACCCTTTCAGCGTCGACAAGAGCCGGCATTTGCCGGTTCCATGAGTCGACTCCTTTCTGAAGACGATCATCGCGTATATGCAGGTCACCGCGACTATAAAAAAAATTAAGACACAGATATGGAGAGAAATGTTCGGTACATACCCCGGTCGTACGCCATCAAAAATGGCTTGGAAGTCGGCTTCGCCTGCGTGACTATGAAGGTCGCCCTCCTCCCCAGGAGGAAGTTGCCGGAGAGCATCTTCATCGTCGCTGTCGATGTCCTGCCACCCCTTCACGTAGGACCCTTCAGCACCGTCAGTCATGACCGCATTGTCACCAAGAAGTGTGGCATGCTGCGCAGAAGTGAGGGCTATGGTACATAAGAAAGAGAAAAGGAAAGAGAAGCAAAAAAAACATACATGAGAGCTGGCTGCTAACGATGCACCGTTCCTGTGCCAACTGAGCTCCTGTCCAGTTTATCTTCACCTGGACCCTTTCTTTATGCTGCCCTGGCGTCAGAGAGCGTCCAACTCGCCCGGTTCCATAACTTATTGTCGCACCACCTGAAAGGCCCTTGCGCCCCTTCGTTGTCATTGCGAGGAGGGAGAATAATCACGAGTGTCGCGCCACCTTGGGCCGCTTTGCTGACATTGCGAGGAGGGAGAATAATCACGAGTGTTGTGCCCGCACGATCATCGATCGCGGAATTCGGCTATCAGAAATGGTGCGCATGAAGCTTGGGGCGAAGAGCAGGTTGGTAATTCTTGATAGGTAGGTGGGTTGGCAGCGGGAGAGGCAGGAGAGTGGGACGGCAACGAGCGGGCATTTGAGATGATGAAAATAAATATATTGATGTTACATTTACATATACTGGCGCGTGAGAGGGGCACAGCGGACCCGTGTGATATTACGCAGGAAGAGGCGGGAGAGTGCGCCAGAAGGGGCGTGGTGAAGGCAGAGCACAAGGAAGCGGGCAGGAGCCAGCAGCGGACAGGTTGTTGGCTACGCGTGATGGCGGATGGCAGATACGATGTGCCGGGCTTGGCCAGTGATGCGATGTGATACATCACGCAGTGGTCGGACGCTGGGCAGGGGCGGCAGGCAGGAGGCGGCCGGCAGGAGACGCTGGGCAGGGGCGGCAGGCAGGAAGCGGTGGGCAGGAGGCGCAGGGCAGAGGCAATGGGCGGAGGCGGGCGATGGCACTGGTGGTGGTAACGATGATGGTGATGTGATGGCACAGATTGATGCGGCGGCAGCGGTGACCGTTGATGGGCCGATGGCGTGGGACGGTGTTGGCCGTGATAGATGTGATGGTCCCGATTGGGACGCAACCTAATTGGGAACTGGCCAGCTCTGCCTTTCACCAAGTCGCTCCGAGGCCATTTACCGCAGGGTGCTACCACAGGGTAAGAGCCAGAGCAGTTTTGATTACCCATGCGATGGCAGGAACTGATGGTAACCTGCCATCACACAGGACTATATATAGAGGTAACGTAGGTGCCTTTCACACTAGTGTCACGACTCTCCACAAACACGGCTTAAGTCCTTCAAAGCTTATATATGCCAACAAGACCACTTTATATTTGAACAATAACAACAAAGATAGTTATATAAACATATCTCCGCACTAGGCTCAGACCAGCACCAACACCGTTACTTTGGTGGGAGATGCAGTACTGAATCGCGGGATCTGCTAGGCTTTATATACGATACAGGAATTTTAGATAGTAATGAGAAATGAGTCAAGATATAAGAGAGATTTGATACTGCAGAGGTATGCCGCTGGTATTCGTAGTTCGAGGCCGAGACTAGTCATCTGGATTTGACCAGCTCGAACCCATACTAGGTATATTGGTTTGTTCCCGAGGCCTGCCGGTCCTAACATGTATGTTAGCCGGACACGCGCCCCAACTGCTTGCCGCACGACCATGTAGGTCGCGGCATATTTCTAGTTCTCTATTGGTCAACGCGACACTGCCGTCCGGCTGTATAAACATGTCTTGCTCATTCCTTCGGTACAAGCGCCTGTCATCGATTCTGATGACTATCTCGTTATGTGTGATTGCCATCGCGACACGTCTTTCCATGATCGACACTTGTCGCGATCATTTCCCGACGATCTCCGAAGTCTCGGCTTTCTCGGTTTTGATGATTCTTGCTCGAACTACTGTTTGCGAACCAAGTTATAGTTGTCGCGACTAGACCCCATCCAGGGTCTATGTTATATACCGAGCCAATTGGACCTAGGATGAAGGGGCCTGAGGACCGGAGGCTCCGGAAGGCCAGAGGTTCTGAAAGACCGGAGGGCCCGAGAATGGTCCGGAATGGTATAAGGAGAGATCACAACATCACAGGGGGTCAAGGGTGAGCGACTATCCTGACCGGCAGGTATTCCGAAGTCAGAGTACCGGAGGTGAACGAGGAGTACGGAGACGACTCAGTGCAAGGAGACAAGCCAAGCAACGTTAATAATCAAACTGACGTACAAGACATACTAAAGACATATTTATACTAAGTAACTAATTGCTTTCCATAAAAGGAAGGAGGGTGAGTCTTAACAATAAGACAAGTCAGGAGGACTGATGTTAAGTTGTAGGACAATAAGTGGAAAGACAGAAAAGCGGATAAACGGGAAACACTCAGTAATCCTTCATTGCGTAAAAACCCGATGATACCGGATGGTCCAGAGGCTCCGGTATTTTACCGGAGCCTCAGAGCCTACCGGAAGTACCGGAGGGTCAACGTGAGGGCTGGGGATGTTGCATGGATATAACAGTATCCCCCCTCTTAGGTTCCTCTCCCATGAGGAACCCAAAAGGAATGAAGTTTGTTGAACAATGAGGAAGCATGGGAAAATAAACAAGATCAGAAAGTCACGTGCTGTTGGTTTTGACTCAGACGTTTCTTTCTTTCGTACCACCACCACCTCCGGTACCAAAACACCACACCACAATGTCCAGCAACGGAAACAGCAACAGTGGGCGCAAAGGGTCGAGCGAGACCGACCGCAGCGACACCGGCAACGGCAAGAAAACCGGAAAGGGCAAGGCACGTGCGACGACGGTGGAGCTGCGCGATGAAGCCGTGCAGCAGTTCTATGAGGAGCGCGAGGCGCGCCGAAGGG
The DNA here is from genome assembly GCA_029448575.1 of Mycena maculata. NCBI lineage: Eukaryota > Fungi > Basidiomycota > Agaricomycetes > Agaricales > Mycenaceae > Mycena > Mycena maculata. Next base: position 62,905 of record JARJLG010000169.1, read on the forward strand.
CCCTCATCTCCGCATACCAGGAACAGGCCGTGGAGGCCTCCCACCGCGCGGAGGTTGCGCAGGAGGACGCCGTGCATGCCCTCCAGCTTGCTCGCGAGTTGGAGTCGCTCCACGCGGAGGCCCCAGTGATAAGCATGGAAAATGACCAGACTTGAAATCTATCAATTTCAATGTTCTTGTTCTACTTACTGAAGTAGAACAATGCTTATTTATTACTCCGCCCACAATGAGAGCCATAGTGAGGTCCGGACTGTTGGCTAAAGGCACTTCACAAGAGATTACATTGTATAGACTTGCCTGGTCACCGATACCATGAGGGTCAACGGCCAGGTGGGCTACAATAGAATTTCACGTAATTCCATGTTCAACCATTCAATCGAATTGGGACATTTGGAAAGTGTCATATATCAAGGACATAACACATACCATCCATCTAGACTGTGAATTCATAAGGGATCCAGATTGCAGGTCAAATCAAATCGGCAGAGTTGTTGGTGCAGTTGCAAGCACAAGTTCAACATTTGTGACATATTAAGTCACTGTAACTTTAATCACACAAGCCTGGATGCCTTGGAGAGTTCAGGAATCGTTCAGGGACATTCAGTAACACTATCAGGATCAATACCTGCTGTGTATTTACGCGTAAATCACCAAAGATTGTATTTACATGTAAATCAAAGTCCAACCATTCGGTTGAATTAGGGCACCACGGGAATAGTTGGGTGACAAAGGTGTCATCAGGTAGAGATGCAGGACAGCCAGTCTATCTATAAGGCTAAGCTGGTTGGCCCGGACAATCTCTACTGCAATTTATCCGGACACGCTATACTTGGCACGTCTAAAGATAACAAGTCCATCAAGATATGATGGCAACACCTTAAAACAGAAAGATAGACGCACAGCTCTCGGGATAGAGCACTTATTTAGCCGTTTAACCGGGTCTTTGATGCATGTACCTTTAAATAGCCAGGTCCGTTTATCCGTATATACCGAAGTGGACTGATTGTAGTATTTATTTCTTTTATCATGTGATGTATAATTCCTGTATAAATACCAGCAGGTTTCGAGTGGAAAGCCAGTGAATTCACCCCTTCTTGCTAGACGTACTCAGTTCAGCTGGTATTGTCGCTTGGGAAGCCTTGGATTCATTCAGAGTACCATTGGGAACTTGTTAGTTCTTTCTGTTATTCTTGGTCAAATATATTTGTTGGTTGTTGGATCTATGTGCGCATCAGGAATCTTAAGGAAACAGAATCGTATCGGGTCGTATCGGGTCATATTGGGTTTCATAAGGATTTGGGAAAGCACACGGACTGGTACAGATATTACAGCTGAGAACATCGAAGGATCACAAGTCTTGAGTCTATTGACTACCAAGCACTACCCCACACCACCCCATCGAGATAAAACCACTCTCTGCTTCGTCTAGACCTCATTAGAGTCTCTGGATCGGCAATTGGAGCGTTCTCAGTATTTACGTGTAAATAGCTATTACCAGATCTAGTTCAAATATCAACCTAATACTTGGTTGGAACCCCGTACTCGCACCACTCAATTGTTTGGATTAGTGTTTAGTGTCGGTTTAGTGTTTGTTAGTGCTCAGGCATTGATAGACCTTTTACTACATTTCACATCTGTTCAGGTAGTCGGTGTTTCAACGGAACACAAGCCCTCCACGGAGTTGGACTCTCCTCGATGTTAACCTACGGTTATCAACCTGTTTAGGATATTGTGGTTCAGCCATCAGTTATACTTTCTTGTTCAGGCAATTTCCGCTTAGCGGAATTGCCTTCCGATGGTCCTGTATTCTCCAATGGTGTGGGGTTCGAGATTCCGCCACCGTAAATCCCGTTGGTCATTCGTTATTACTGGACGGGATTCCGCCGTGCGTTCCCTCGAGGCAGAATTGATCCATGTATGTGTGGTTTTTAGTCAACGGGGATTTATAATTTGAAGAATGATCCTCTGTTTCTGTCTCTGTATCGGTTCCATAGCGTAAGGGTTAACGCGCCGCGAATGCCTGTTGAGACCAAGGATTTTCAGCGGAGACTCCGGGTTCGATTCCTGGCGGAGCCGTCTGTCTTGAACGATTCGGTTTTTATTTTTCCAACACAACTCGTTTCCCACTGTAACCTTGGTGGTTGTTTCTTGTTCAGTGTCGACGGGAGGACCTTTCAAGTGGTGGGATGTGTTTTCCGAGCCATGGAAGCTGTTCCATAAGCGGAGGAAGTTGATGGAACGTGTTCTTTGAGCGGCGGAAGGGCTGAATTGCCATCCTAACAGTGTTTCCATGCTTTTATCGTTGACGGAATGTGTTTTCCAAGCAGCGGAAGGGCTGAATTGCGACCTAACAGTGTTTCTATGCTTTTATCGTTGACGAGTGCGTTTTCCAAGCGGCGGAAGGGCTGAATTTGTCCTTTATGCCCATCAGTGCCGTAGCATAGGTGTTGCATCGCGGATTACTTCATGCACAACAGATTGTTATCGCGGCTGACCCGGGTTCGACTCCCAGCCGTTTTCTTTAACGTTCTGAGTATGCTTGTTGGAAATATCACCCTTTCTGCTAGTTGTTTCCGTTGTCGTGAGGAATATTACGAGTTTGCGGAGTTGGCGTGTGGAGCCGGCTCACACCGTCGCAACACATCTTTCCATGATTGACACTCATCACGATCATTTTCTGACGATCTCCGATGTCTCGGATTTCTCGGTTTCATGATTCTCACTCGAACTACTGTTTGCGAACCAAGTTATAGTTGTCGCAACTAGACCCCGTCCAGAGTCTAGTGCATATATATGACTTTCCATGCCCAATCTGTGGACTTCATCCATGTTCCTCAAGTTTAGGTGTTTTTACCTCCTCAATACATCTAGCTTTTAGTACAACCGACCCTTTGCGAAGTCAATTCAATACTATGAAGCCCACTGAGTCCCAGACACTGCACACTAACCCCCAATGGTATAAGGATCAAACCATATTGTATCTAGAAGACAATAGTCCTCTCGCATCACAAACACCTAGCCAGCAGCTCGGAGCTCACTCTGACTCTACTTGTATATCACCGGATAGAGGCTCTAGTTGGCGACTAGAAGTGCAAAAATGCACGATTACACCGGTACACATTTGCAAGCCGTATCAGCACGCTCATTTCTTGTTGTCTCTACTTCATGCTACCCCCCTCTCCCTCGGTATCGAAACCACCAGCAGCGCCATGACCGTGCCCATCAAGTGCAACACCATCATCCCCACCAAGAAGACCGAGAGACCTTCTCCACACATGCGGACAAGCAGTCCGGCGTGCATTTGAGCCCGCAAACAAAATGAAGCTCGAGAGCATCGTCAATGTCACACTCAGCTCAACGCACAAGACAAGGCAAAGAAAACGTCAAGCCTACAGATGGACTCACCATCCTCAGAATGAATTGGATTTTTTATGTGTCAGCTGTGATTAAATAGTGGATAGTTTCATTGTAATTTTGAATTTTGTGTACATCTCTTGGGCTGAATAGGAAGTTGTCGAGGAAGGAGACAGAGAACAAGAAAAAGACAAAGCACGGGCTCGAACCGTGGTCACGCAAGTGATGGAAAAAGTTGACTGGAACACCAGGGCCCGAGGAAACCTGATAAAGCCCAAGATAACAGCAGCAAACACTCCACCAAATAACACCAAACACCGTGCCACAGAAACATTTTACCGATATTCAACATTGTTGAACAGGCCATTGTCATTGTGTGTATGCAGTGCCAAGCCCCAGCAGTCACCATCCCACGCACCCCCCCCCCCAATGGTGTGTACATTAGCCCGGCAGCATAGAAACAAAGTTTCAGTGATCGAGAAAATAAATAGTTTGGGAAGTGTCAAAACAAGAAAAATAGTTTCAACACTGTGAAACGAGAAAATGAATAGTTTGAAGTGCAGGAAAAAAGTTTTTGAGCAGCTCAAAAAAAAAAGTTCTGACGCAACCAAAAAATAAAAAGTGAATGAATAAAGCACCAACTTGAAAAGCATAGCCAATATGGTGATCCATGAATGACTATCTTCAGAAAATCACCTCAGATTGCTATAGAGGCTGGACAACGAGCCTACTGTGCCAGCAGACAAATCCACGTGTTAAGGCTTTAAGCCACCAAGAGAGAGCACATAACTCACGTTGCAGGACATAGTCTCCTTGCATTTCCACATGTCGATCAACCTTGCATAGCAGTTGCGAAATAGTCCAGCAGCTATGCTCATCCCATGTCTCCTAGCCAATTGAGAACTTGATAGTACAAGTCATCAGTGCTAAGTACCTAGAAAACTTTTATTCGGGGACAGTACAAGGTGAAAAAAGTCGAACCTCATACCAGATAGTGGGATAATTGTGTCCTGGGTGCATCCTGCGGCAAGGACTCAATGTATTGCAGTAGATGTCTGATCTTGTAACAGGCCATGTTGAAATCATCGCGTTTTTCGGCGAGAGCCATGGCAGGTACGGGTGCGGTCACTCGGCGTAGTTGCGTCGCAATATCTTTTATTGCTGCAACTGATGATACAGATAGCAGATCGAGAAAAGAACTCGGAGTCTGCGGAAGGTGATGTCAATGTTGTAGGAGGGGCAAGTGGCATAGCCAACATTGTGGATTAACGTCAATTAACGTTTAACTTTGGTGGCTCAAAATTGACAAAGTCATAGTGTGAATATGTATTGGGCTCGATCCTGAACTTTTTATTGTGACCTCAATCCTGGCCCAATAAGCCCAAAATTTTGGCTACCCCCCCCATTTCCATACACTCTGCATCCGTCTACTGACTCTAGGTACTCAATAAAATCAAGGATTCATCTCGGCAATATTCAGCTCGCTCCGCAGACACAGTCCGGGCCCGGCATACTCCGATCCACGTGAGCCTACCAAATCCGGATAGTTCAAATTAGGAAGTCACCCGCTTTTGGACGAACTTGAAACCCATCCGATGACATCTGAATCCCCCCGAAAATCCCCTCCAGACTATATACTTTTTATCGGAAAAGCGCGCCTTTTGAACGTGTTTGAAGGCATTCTTTCCTCAGGATCTCGTCAGGGTTTTTTTTCCATTGCACTGGTTATCAACGGGGACAAACACAAAAAAGAAATCGAAAAGGGAAGAAAAGAGGAGATTTGCGGGGATTCAAGCAAAACACGTAATCTGAACATGGATCTATTCAATCTGCTACAGTACAATACTACAACCGACAATCCAGAGAGGGATATTGATGAAGAATGGCCCCGCCGAGGTGTGTACAGGACTGGATGGAAGCGCGAGCTGACCTGCATGCATGTGCGATCGGGCAGCATAGAAGTGGTGTGGGGAAGCCACAGTAATCTTGAGTTCATCAGAATTGACATGCCAATGCATAGGAAATTCTGTCTACGTACAAGGAGGTGTCACTCCAAAATAATGCCTGAAACAACACCGGATTCATCGGAAATATAGGGTGCAGGGGCCCATGGGTCCTCAGGGTTCTGAGATTGTCTTCCACTCGTTTGGTGAAGATCCGCATAGTCCAGTATCAGGTTTCAACTCAGTCTCTAGCGCGAAGAAATGGCGCAAGCAGAGACAGGCAAATCCGATTTTCCCAAGCCAATTAAGGCCGTGATGTGGTCTGTCGATGCCATAGGGTAGGTACAGAGCATATAGAGGTATTTCTTCCAGAGCTCTCAAGATCACCACGCAGACCTAGAAGGCAGCAAGTACTGAGAAATTTGGTAGAATTGACGAGAAAAAGAGTTGACTGGATAGCTAATTCGCACTTCTGGCCTCATAGATGGTTGGAAATCGATGTTAAATGGACTCCAGAGTGTACTGCAACAGATTTGAAAGAGCTCAAATGTAGTGGGAGAGAGAAAAGTCCGATGTCATGATTATTGATTAACATCACGGTTATTGACCGTCGTGCTCGTTTATCGCAATCTGTTTGGACTTTGACATTCTGAACAGCACAACTTCTCTAATTACCATATAGACTATGTAGCATTATTTCCGTGATTTAAGGAGGCCCCAAATGTCAACAGAGCTCGATAACTTGAAAACCGGGGAGTAGCCGGGACAATAACACACAGCCACTGGCAGATAACAACCCAGCTGATCGGGTCATGAACCCTCGTCAGCCACCTTGTGAACAATTTGTTCATGTTTGCTTCCCCACTCATCCCTGCGCCTTGTCACGTGAAGCTGAGGATTGCTCGCTAATTCGGGCCCATAGTGCAGCACAGTTGAATCTAGGAAGTGATTTAGGGCCTGATCAGCAACCGTTAATTCATGCGTGAATCTGTGAATTCTTGTAACGCTTCTGTCACGCATCATTTTCTCACTTGCTCTTCACTTCCCTCGACTGCTGGCAGACTCCCCAGCTACCTCAACACCATGGCCTCTCATCCTGATGACCCTACCTTCTCTGCCGACTCTGTTGACAACCACGTTGCGCCCGAAATTCCCAACAACGCCTCCCATTCTTTCACTGAACTCGAGACCAACTACGCCCTAGATTTCTTGAAGAATGATCCGAGCCAATACCTGAGCGGGAACGGATTCAAAGCCAAGGCATTCACTGAGATTTCTGCTGCTCTCAAGAAGCGGTTCCCTATGCGCCCCATTCGCTCGAAAGACACGATTGGGAACCATTTACGATACGTGATTATTGTGCCTCCATTCAAAGCTTTCACACTCATCTTTGCAGGTAAAAGACATATTTGAAGAATATGAATTCGTGCAGGGAAAGAGCGGAGTTGGCTGGGATGACGGGGAGAAGAAGGCGACAACAGAGACTAATTTTATCAAGCAATTCACCACAGTGCGTTGATAAGCATGGAAAATGACCAGACTTGAAATCTATCAATTTCAACGTTCTTGTTCTACTTACTGAATAGAACAATGCTTATTTATTGCTTTGCCCACAATGAGAGCCATAGTGAGGTCTGGACTGTTGGCTAAAGGCACTTCACAAGAGATTACATTGTATAGACTTGCCTGGTCACCGATACCATGAGGGTCAACGGCCAGGTGGGCTACAATAGAATTTCACGTAATTCCATGTTCAACCATTCAATCGAATTGGGACATTTGGAAAGTGTCATATATCAAGGACATAACACATACCATCCATCTAGACTGTGAATTCATAAGGGATCCAGATTGCAGGTCAAATCAAATCGGCAGAGTTGTTGGTGCAGTTGCAAGCACAAGTTCAACATTTGTGACATATTAAGTCACTGTAACTTTAATCACACGAGCCTGGATGCCTTGGAGAGTTCAGGAATCGTTCAGGGACATTCAGTAACACTATCAGGATCAATACCTGCTGTGTATTTACGCGTAAATCACCAAAGATTGTATTTACATGTAAATCAAAGTCCAACCATTCGGTTGAATTAGGGCACCACGGGAATAGTTGGGTGACAAAGGTGTCATCAGGTAGAGATGCAGGACAGCCAGTCTATCTATAAGGCTAAGCTGGTTGGCCCGGACAATCTCTACTGCAATTTATCCGGACACGCTATACTTGGCACGTCTAAAGATAACAAGTCCATCAAGATATGATGGCAACACCTTAAAACAGAAAGATAGACGCACAGCTCTCGGGATAGAGCACTTATTTAGCCGTTTAACCGGGTCTTTGATGCATGTACCTTTAAATAGCCAGGTCCGTTTATCCGTATATACCGAAGTGGACTGATTGTAGTATTTATTTCTTTTATCATGTGATGTATAATTCCTGTATAAATACCAGCAGGTTTCGAGTGGAAAGCCAGTGAATTCACCCCTTCTTGCTAGACGTACTCAGCTCAGCTGGTATTGTCGCTTGGGAAGCCTTGGATTCATTCAGAGTACCTCTTGGAACTTGTAAAGTTCTTTTAGTTATTTCGGTCAATATATTGTTGGTTGTTGGATCACATCTCGCGCTAGGATCTTAGGCCCCGATTGGGTGCTCTGCCTATCAAGGCAGTCTCCGCCAAACTGATGGCATCTGCCTGATGGTAGCATCTGCGTGTGTCAGGCGGAGCCGAGAGGTGCTCGGCGGCTATATGCTCCCTGTCACGCCACTCCGCGTACCCATTCCCTCCATAGAACCCGCTCGTTTAGCATTCCTCCCTCTATAATTTATATCCTATGCCTCCAAAGAAAAAGAAAGACGATGAAAAAACTCAACGCTGTACCTGGAGTGACTCCGACGACGCAATTCTGGTCGCCACCCTGCGCAAGGCCAAGGAGGATGGCTTCCAAGCAGACAGCGGATGGAAACCACAGACGTGGGCCCGCTGCGTCGAAGCCCTCAAGGACAGCCCGGGTCCTACAAAGACTGCCGAGAAGTGTCAGGACCATTGGGGGAAATTGGTGCGCTTCTTGACAGATACTGTCATGTTGGTCTCTCTGACTTTCCTCAGCTCAAAAACTCCTACAACCTCGTCTCAGCAATACACCACACCTCGGGATTTGGCTGGGATCATGGGCTCAAGATACCTACGGCTGCTTCAGATGTCTGGGATGCCTACATCACGGTACGAGTGCTGAACTCGGTCTGCACATCGATGATCATTATCACCTCAAATATAGAAACACCCGAAGGCAGCGCGGTGGCGGAGAACTCCATTCCCACTCTATGACGAGATCCTCTACCTTGTAGACGGTGTCGTTGCCACAGGGGCAGGGGCATTCCATCCGGGTGCACAGACACAGACACAGACGGATCTCGACTTTGAGTCCCAGTCTGGAGCATCCGGGGATCTTGACGCCACAACGCAGGACCCAGCCACACCGCGCCGCTCTCCCCGCCACTCGCACGGACAGGACAGGGACAATGATGATGGTATTTCCCAGGTATGTGGCTTTGCCCAAATTCTTTCTAATCTTTATTTACCTATCGCAGGCCCTTGGGCACGATGACCTGCTCGGGTCGTCGCCAGTGTGGCCCAGCCGCGGTAAGAAACGTGCGGCGTCGTCATCCCCCCTATCACTGCCAGCAAGAAAACCAAGAAGCGCAATGCACAGGCTGCAAGCGAAGTTGCGCTCGCACTGGAGCGGGTGGCGGCATCTCTCAATGTCGTTGGCAGCCCCGAGGTGTGTCAGAAGGCCATCCACATGATGGAGGACGACGGCGAGTTTTCGGAGAATGATGAGGTCAGCATTATGGAATTGTTTTCGAAGAATAAGTCGGTCGCGCAAACTTATATTGCATCGCGCAAGAAGTCGAGCCGCACAGCATTTCTTCGCCGTTTGCTTGCCGATGAGTAGTAGTGGTCTTTATATTTCTGAAACCAAATTAGTCCTGTCTTTACAGCCGTGTTAATATATCCACATTTTAATACTACACATTTGGTCTTTCCCCGCGTGCAGCCAAGACCTCGAGGTAGTCCTCCCACATCTTCTGAGCAATCTGATCCCTGCGCACTTCCGCCCGCCTCCTCTCTGCCTCTGGAACTCGCCACCCGAGCTCCTCTGCCGATATTTCATGGGGCTCATCTTGAATGAAGTCCTCCAAATGACCTGACCCCTCACGTCGTAGTGAGTTGTCCATGTCAGATCCAAGGTCATCTGCGTAGTCATCGATGTCGTGGATACGGAGGAAGTTATGGAGCGCGGCAATAGCTGGCACAAGCATAGCCTGTGTCTCAACAGGATACTCAGGAGCTCGAGTGAAAACAGACCAACACCGTTTCAGGACACCAAAAATCCGCTCGACAACATTGCGTGCCTGTGAATGGCGCAAATTGAAAAGCTCTTCACGATTTTTTGGTCTGGAGTACATCATTGATCAATAAGACAGAAAAAAACCGATACAAGTTACAATCTGCCCACCTCTGCTGAACAGTGCCCCATTCCTTCAAATGGTACCGAACACCGCGATAGGGGGTCAAAAGGACATCACAAAGCGGAAATCCAGCATCGGCAAGATAAAATTTGCCGGTGGGAATAGCCAAATCATGGCCACGAGCATAGTCGAATATCAGAGAATCTGATGCACTCCCTTCCCACCCACTCAAGACGTAGATGAAGAGCATGGAAAAATTACATGCAGCAAGCACATTCTGTCCAATGAACCCCTTCCGGTTGCGGTAACGTGCCATGGCCTCAGTGAGGACCCAAGCATGAAAGTGAGACCCATCAATGGCACCGCGGCAGTTGCGGAAATAGGGATAGAGTTTCGGGTTGCTCTTGATCTCCGTTGGCGTGTCATCCGGGGGAAGATGAACGTGCTTCTGATAGAAGCCTCCCACCAGAATCTTGAGAACTGAGTAAATAGACCTTCCTCAAACGTCAATGTCAATTAAATGGGGTAATAAGACTAATTTACTTGTTTATTGTATCTGCACTTCGCTGGAAGCGCTCTTGCAGCATGCGGCTGCTACATCCAGTCCGAGCGAAGTAAAGAAAGGTGGCGAGCTTCTCATCTGAGGTGACATATTTCATTGCCGTAAGTCCCCAGTACGCCTGGAGCTCAAAGGAAAGATGGAAGAAGGCATGCTTTGCAAGTCCCAGCTGATCGCGGAAACGGACCGGATGTCCGTTGAGAAGCTCCTTGAGCCAGAGCTGTCCTGTGAGTGCCGAAGTATGCATGGGTGCTACTGTCGGGGTTTCTAGACAGAGGGATACGGTGTAGGCTGCAATGGTACAAGCCAGGGCTGCAAGCAGCCTGGTTTTCCGCTGTCTCTCCCGTTCCTTCCGTTTCTTCTCCTTCTGACGTGACACAGAGGCATTATGATCGATGACATGCGTGAGGCTGGTGTTATTTCGCGGCATTGGAAGCAGGGAACGACGGGAGACGCGAAGAACAGTGAGTTTATTCATATTTGTATTGTGTGACTGATGTGATTCTACGCGTCAAACCGGTGGGAATCTGCCTCCGATGAAACGCGGGGGCAGAGCCGAAGCATATGCCTCGGCTAGGCAGAGCACCCGATCGGGGCCTTAAGGAAACAGAACACGGAACAGACTCATAAGGGTTTCATAAGGGTTTCGCAAGGGTTTCATAAGGATTTAGGCAAACGGACTTGATAGAACAAGGAACAGAATTATAAGGGACCGAGAACACTGAAAGGATAACAATGTCTAAGGACTAATCCACCCACCCCACGAGATAAAAACACCTCTTGGCACCTTCTAGACCTCATCTGAGTCACTATATCGGCTAATTGAATCATATCAGTATTTACGCGTAAATAGCTATTACTTATATCTAGCACAACCAGAGACCTAATACTTGGTCCGATCCCCGTACTCGCACCGTTTATTGTTTGGATTTGTGTTCAGTGTTGGTTTTGTGTTATTAGTGCTCTAAGCGCTGATTTACATTTTACTACATTTCACACTTGTTCAGATAGTCAGCGTTTCAGTGTGCAGCTGAATCTTGCATACAACTCTGTGCTAACGGAACATAGGAATATGGCGACAAGTATGCTAAATGTTTCAAGAAACCTTGTCCATGCTACAATCGCCTTGCGGAGCTTTTTGGCAGCAACAAGGCCACCGGCGAGCACGTTCTGCATCTCGCAAAATCCAAGAAGAAAGTCAAGTTGTCGCCCTCCTCCACCTCTGCTTCTGTTTCCATGTCCACTTCCACCTCCGTCGCTGTTCCCACATCCCCTTTGAAGTGCACACACCGCCAACCTCTCAAGAACCTCCAGAACGACATCATGAACATAGAATCCGACTCCGCTCCAAACCAACCCCTTTCAGATGAGCTGCCCCCGCCCGCCAGATGCCATCATCTCTCCAAAACCACCGGCAACAATGATGAGACCGAGAACAGTGACCAGCCGAGGACAAAGGCCGGTGCGCAAGATTGCGACCGTTCAGCCTCAGCCAGCTCGAGCTCTGGCGGTCGTTGTGTGTCACGCAACGCTGAAACAGGGAGCGAGATTGCACACGGTCTGAAGCCGATCGGCCAGGACATGTCTGCACCGATCATCACAAAGGCCAACACCTCGCACATTGACACAATTTTTGATGCCTTTACTGCAGACCCCAGCCTCCTCCTGAGTGATCCTGATGGCGAATACTACGCCCTTTTCCTGGATGCGTTGAGCGCGAATGAAATGCGCGGACATGTATTCATCAAAACTCCGAACCGCATCCAGCGCATTGCCTTGCTGAAGCGCGTGTTGACCGAGAAGGAGATGGAGGTGCCTTTTGATTGGGTGTAGTTCTTCACTGTGTTCTTACTCGTCATGATCCTCTCGCATTCTCTGTATTCCGTCAAACCGTTGTATTGTGAAAGGACGCCGGCAATGCGTCCTCACTGATTCAGACAGAAAGACAGGAACAGTGATCTAGATTGTCGTAGTGTAAGTGAAAGACAAGATAGGAATACATGAAAAGAAATAGTAACCTAGATTGTCGTAGTGTAAGTGAAAGACAAGATAAACAAGTACATCTGATGGAAACATTTAAATACTGGGATCATCCATCAAAGATGGTTAGTAATAATTGGACCGGGTTTCATCCATCACTGTAAGTAAGTCCCAGACTTACACCCTCCCCCACTTCAAAAAATTTGAATGGTTTATAATTCTTCTTCTTCTTCCTCCCACACATCAAGTGCAGCTGTGTCCTGCATGTCCCGACCAGCAACCCACTCATCCCATTCAGCACCATATCCTTCCCAGCGAACCAAATATTGCTTGCCACGTCCTCATTTCCGCTCATCCACTATCTTCTTAACTGTCCACTCTACAGCACCATCAGGTGTAATGACAGGTCCCGGCCGACCTGGTTCACGGGTTGGGAACAGTATAGGGTCATTAGGGATGTGACGTTTCAAAAGGTGAGCATGAAATCCTGGGAACAGTTGAGGATTGTTGGGAAGTTTCAAGGTATATTCAGAACGCTCTGGAAAGGCCTTGACCACTTCATACGGACCATCATCTCGTGGCATGAATTTGGCTACTCGCTTAGCTCCAGCTCGCTTGTAATCACGACGTCGATTCGCAGTTGAGAGCATAACTCGGTCACCAATTTGGTAAATATCTTCAGCTGCACGATGTATATTTGCATGATAAGCCTGTCTGACTTTAGCAGCTGCCAAACTGTCTTGAGCTGTTTGTACATCCAACTCAAGCTTTTCAATGAGTGCCCGAGCATCCAACTCATCCACAGTTTCTCCACCAATTCCAGGTGCAAGGGCTGGAATAATCCGAGGTGAATGACCAGATTTCAACTGGAATGGTGAAAATCCAGTAGAAGGATTGAGTGTATTCATTATGGCAAAGCGAACTCGCGGTAGTGCAGCACACCATCCCTTCTGATTACGATCTACATGGTAGCGGATGGCCTGGACAACTGTTTTATTGGTGCGTTCACTACCTCCATCTGTTTCTGGATGGTAAGATGTAGACATCTTCAGTTTCACTCCTGTAAGCTTGTGTAGAGCTTCCCAGAGTTTAGATGTGAATGCTTTGTCCCGGTCAGAGATTAGGTTTTTCATCAACCCATTCTCACAATACCACTTGTTGAATAAGACCAATGCAGTCTGTTCTGCGGTATCATCAGAGTGTACAGCGGCAATCTGTACATCTGCACCCATAAGGTCGGTCATAGTGAGGATCATGTCAAAACCCTGATCAGCAGGCAAAGGCCCAATGAAATCTAATGCAACATTCTCAAATCGGCCATCTGGGACTGGAAGTGGATGTAAAGGCCCAACAGGTTTCTTCGTTCGACTTTTGTTCCGTTGACAGTCAACACATGAGGGAATGTATGCATCTTCAAGATCACGCCTCATATTGGGCCAATAGAAAGAATTTCTCAAGGCAGCATAACTCTTGGTGAACCCGAAATGTCCAAGAGAGTCATGGGCCAGATGATAGAGAAGTTCTCGTACTGCTTGATCCTTAGGAATAACCAGCCTGTCACCAATATATACTAGGTTCTGACCAGGGCTTCTGCGAACACCTGAGATACTCCCAACTGTAATACCAGCTTCAAGCTGCTTAGTGAATTCATCTGTATCATACGCGGCAGAGATCCGACGTAAGAATTCTGCATCAGCAGAGATATTGAGAGTCCCTGCAGCAGCAGGGATTCGATCTCTCTGAGGTAGGTGTGTCTGTGATAGCAGTACAGCCGCAACCAGAGGTGTCATTTCAACACTTTCATCCTCAAGGTTGGGGAGACGAGACAGAGCATCTGCAACACAGTTATCTTCCCCTTTGACATAGTGGATTTCATAGTCAAAGTCAGCCATATACATGGACCAACGGGACTGTCGGCGAGACATATCTTTCTGAGCCTGGAAATATTCCAAGGTACGATGATCTGTCATAACCTTGAAAGGGACATTGAGTAATGAACTTCTCCATTTCTTCAGTGCCTTCACTATGGCAAGGAGTTCCTTCTCATGTACAGGATAATTCTTTTCTGCTGCATTCAACTGATATGAGTCGAAGGCAACTGGGCGAGCAGTTTCCCAAGTCTCTCCAAAACTCAGAACTGCACCAGTGCGGCGATCACTGGCATCTGTGGTGACATAGATTGTCTTTGTGGGGTCCTCATAGTCAATAACAGTGAGACAATCACGACCAATGACTATATTTTTTATGGCCTGGAATGCTTGCTGGTGTGCATCAGTCCAGACAGGAAAAGATTTCTCTGCCTCCTTGGTTGTTAAAGGTGTGAGATGAGATGTATGATCTGCTAGCTTGGGCAGAAAGGTTGCAATATATCGAACTAGTCCGAGGAAACCTCTGACATCTGTAGCAGACCTAGGCTGAGGCCATTGCACAATTCGTTCCACCTTTCTAGGATCGGCAAAGATTCCCTGGGCAGAGATAACATGTCCTAGGAAACTGATTTCTGTTGCAAAGAGTTGGGACTTGCGAGGATTACAATAGAGCTTGGCTTTGCGGAGTGCCTCAATAACGAGCTCAACATTCTGTGTATGTTCCTCAATGGAATCAGACCAGATGATAATATCATCCACATAGACATGACAGATTTTCCCAATCAAGTGACGCAAGGCTTCTGTAACACGTCTCTGATGAGTTGAGGGAGCATTGCAACCTCCTTGAGGCATTACTAGCCACTCATATAGTCCCCATGGAGTTCGAACTGCAGTAAAGTGGACATCATCTGGGTGGACCCGAGTCTGGAAGAAACTGTTGGTCATATCCATCTTCCCAAAGATTTTCCCTCGACCACAATCTGCCAGAATATCGTCAATTCGTGGGAGAGGAAAGGTATCTCGAATTGTGTTCTTGTTCAGTTCCCTGTAATCATTAACCCAACGAGGATCAATGGAGGGATCTGGAATACCACCAGTATATTTTGGGACCACAAATGCAGGTGAAGAATATGCTGAGGAAGATGGACGCATTCGACCAGCAGCAATATGTTCATCAAGCATTCGCTTCCATGAATCCAGATTTTTCCGTGCAGGCTGGTATGTTTTCCCCTTCACGGTGATTGAAGGGTTTTTCAGTCGGATACGATGTAATATATCTCCAGGGAGATCAGCAGTATTGTCTGGTAAACGGAGAGGGAAAACATCGGCATGTTTTGTTTTCAAACGGATATCCTCATCTTTGAGAAGTTTTTGCAAGTCAAGGTCATCAATGCGATTTTTGACCTGTAACATAACACTGATAGGCAGGAGGGCACTAGAACCAAATGGAACAGGTTCAGATAACACAGGCTTCTGTTTTGGCTTCTTTGGAGTTGGTGCTGGTACAGTCCATTCTGGTGCCCACTGACAAGGTGGATGAGTTGGGTTATTGAGTAGATCAAAGCCAGTGCATTTATCAACTGCAGTTCGACATGCAGAATCAATGACAATATTTTCCCCAGATAGAAATGGCATTCCCAATATCAATGGTATACATAGACCAACATTAACCTTAGCTCTGACAACCCTAGATGTCCAATTCCCATCTGATGATGACACCTTCAACTTCACATATTCCCTACAGCTCAATGGTGATTCTGATAGTGATGATAGATTATCCTCTTCAGCAGGAAGAGGAAATCTTCGAAGACCAAGCTGTTTGACAAGCTTGTCGCTAATAACTACAGAGGGGCAACCGATATCCAGCAATGAGCGAACAGGAATAGGAAATTCAGAGACAGAAGGGCCAGACAGGGTGACATTGGCATAGAGATGGGGGACAGTCAGAGGGGGCAGAACATACCCATCACGGTCAGAGTCAGATTCTTCATAATCTGCATCAAGAATATTCTTGGGAGTGCGAACAGCAGCAGCTGGTTCACGTTTAACCCGGAGAGTTTTTCCGCGAGCAACCGCTTGGGCTACAGCATCTGCCTGTGTGAGAGTACGGTAGGTAGCTGCATCTGGGAAGTCACCATCGCAATTCAGCGTACGGTGTCCAATGTAGAATTTGCGGCAACGGCGGCAACCATCATGAAGGTCAAGGAGAACCTTCTCTGCATCGGTCAGAGGGGGACACTTGAGATTGGTGTCCTTTGCAGGAGGTGCAGTGAGTCTTGAAGCCAGAGATGGCTTTGGTGAGGAAAGACGCTCTGCTAAAGAGAGTTTCCCCTTGGGAGATGATCTGGCTGGCTGAGCATCAATAAGCTCCTGCATGCGACCAGTCTCAAACTTGAGACGGTCATCACGTCCCTTGACCTCAGAGATCCAAGCATTGAGTTCTGTGGAAAGAACTGGCTCTGTATCAAGATCTGCCTGAAGAGTGGCTGTAAGGCCAGCATCCAGAATGTTCTTCAACTCTGGGTTGGCAACAGCAAAAGTTGGTGCAGCCTGTGAAAGAATAGCATTGACATTCTGGATGTCATAGGCCCAATCTGCAAATTTCTGGCCAAGTGTCATTTTTGCACCTAGCACCTTGAGGCGCATTTTGCCTTCCCATCCCTTCTCCAAAACCAGGGTTCCAAGTTCTGAGATATAAGCATCCAGCTTGAGAGCATCTATATGGGTCTGGCTAGCCATGTACCACTTCTCCAAGATGGGCTCGCGCATCTCATCTGCTACAAAGCTAACCAAGTCATCGGCAGTACGCTCCTTGCAGTTCTTGAGATATTTCTGACAAGCACGGCGCCACATATAGAGGATCTCGGGAGTGATAACTCCTGCCTCCAGAATGGGGCAACGATCAGATTTGAGATGTGTGATAGTTGCCAGGACAGGTTTATTGATCGGAGGTGTCATGCTGTAGCTGTCAATGTCAGAATCCGAGTCTGACAGCAGTAAGTCTGATGGTGGCAAAGGATCTGATGGAAGTGATAAGAATCTCGGGGAGCTCGGTGATAGTGATCGTGCTTCTCCTGGGGATGATGGAGCGGGCGCTGTGGTGACAGAAGGGTGATTTTGGGCCCACTTCCTGGTGCGGAGGGGAGTAGGAGTGGATGGAGTCCGACGAGACAGTGTGGAGGCTGTCAAAGGCTGGAGTGTGACAAGACAGTGTGGAAGCTGTCAAAGGCACCGGTGGGTATGTGTTCGATGTCAAAAAAAAAGTGAAAGGACGCCGGCAATGCGTCCTCACTGATTCAGACAGAAAGACAGGAACAGTGATCTAGATTGTCGTAGTGTAAGTGAAAGACAAGATAGGAATACATGAAAAGAAATAGTAACCTAGATTGTCGTAGTGTAAGTGAAAGACAAGATAAACAAGTACATCTGATGGAAACATTTAAATACTGGGATCATCCATCAAAGATGGTTAGTAATAATTGGACCGGGTTTCATCCATCACTGTAAGTAAGTCCCAGACTTACATATTGTTGTGTTGTTACAATGTGTACTAGTCATCATGTTCTGCAATGTATTGAGCCCACATGCTCATCATGATCCTCTCCCATCGTGTGTTTGCTCTATGCGACTCCTCATCTGTGATTGCAAGTCCATGCTGCTCCGCAATCACCGCGCCAGCGAGGAATGGGTGGGCGTCGGGATCGTACTCCTCTTGATGATCAATGTCGAACGCAAAGGAGTTGAGTTCATCGTGAATGCAAAGGAAATTGTGCAGAGCTTCGGCTGCAGCCACAATCTTTGATTGTACCAGATAGGAGCACTCGGGGCTGGAGATGAGGATGGGAAACTGTCGTTTTGTAACACCGAAAATTCTCTCAGCAGCGTTTCGTAGTTGGGAGTGCCGAAGGTTGTACAACTCCTCTGGTGTCTCGGGTTCATGGCTGCTGCTGTCCCACTCCTTCAGGTGATAGCGTACACCAATAAACGGGGCCAGAATGAGATTGCAATTAGGAAATCCCGTGTCGCTGAGGTAATATTGATAAGGGGGTAAGGTGAATCTGTTGCGATGTGCAGTGTCGAAAAGTCGCCCATCTGCAGCTGTTCCTTCATACCCAGGCATCATGTACGTGAACCTAAGGTCAAAATCACACGCCGTCAGGACATTCTGGGTGATGGCTCCATGGCGATCTCGATAACGGACAGTATCTTCAGCAAGCACAAAGGTGTTGATGTGTGTGCCGTCAACAGCGCCTCGGCAATAACGGAAGAAGGGGAAATAAGCAGGATTGTTGGCAATTTTCGGGGGAGTGTGGTCTGTAGGGTTTCACGCGTATTTCTGATAGAAGTTGCCCACGGCGTTGTCGAGGACGAGGTTTGTGTATCGGCTGATGGTGTCATTCGACCGCTGAAATCGCTCCATCAAGTCCCTTTGGCTGCTCGCGTGGACAAACCAATAGACAAATATTGCTGTTTGTTCCGCTGTAGTGATGTGTCGACTATCGCCAAGATCTCCATTTGTGCTGAATTCCCAGCATAGCAGCAGGAAAGCGGCAGGATACATTCCGAGCTGGTCGAGACACCGTTCTGGATGGCCATTTATAATTTCGTCAAGCCAGTCTTGACCTGTGAGAATGGACGTGTGGCGAGGGATGGGAATTGGGCGTTCCAGATGCAAGAGATGGTCTGCACAAAAGACAGTTGCAAGCGTTGCGGCGCAGAGAGCGTGTCGGCGGTGCTGGATCAGATGAATGATGTTGGGTGAGATGTTGTGCGCGTTGTTGCGACGTAATATGTGCGCGACAGGCATGGGGACGCATAATAATGCAGGGCTGGAAGCAGAGGTGGGCGTTTGGCAGGAGTTTTGATCGGTGTGACTGATCGTGATTTTTCAAGACTCACACATGAATTCAAGAGGTCAGAGATCGTTGGATTGTGCACACTGATCAACAGCCGTAATTGACCACGTGTCTCGCTCCTTTTGGAACTTTCGTCAGCACAAATTGTCATTTCCCTCGGGTGAGGGAACGGCGTCGAGCAGTTATATTGAACAGAACACTACAGAGAAGGTATAGGGAAGTATAGGGAACTATTACTACTGAAATACATCCTCGACCAATGGCCAGAATGTACTGTATGTGCAGTATTGACAGTGTTGTTGACATTTGCTTAAAACACATTCACTGTGCAGAACAGTGGGGAAAAAGCATCGGTTTGGGTATTTTTGAAGTGGTAGACACTACAGTAGGACCAGGAAGGACCTGCTATAGTGGAAGAGTCGTAGTGCACGCGCACGGCACCAGTACAAGCAATGGCTGTGTTAACCGCATTTGGGGGGGGGGCTCTTACGGCAGTTGATCAGTGTGTGTAATCCAACGATCTCTGACCTCTTGCATGAATTAACCGTTGCTGATCCCTTAGTGCGAGCTCAGGCAAGGTGAGCCTGCAAGCCGGCCTGAGTGGAAGCCAAGGCAGGCAGGAAGCAGAGAGATGATCTGCAGCCGTCCCACTCATGTGTAGATTAGATTATGACTAATCTACACTGCCGCACTGGGCTCCGTCCTCTCGCCACGTTGTGTCACGTCCTGGAAAGACTCTCTTCGCCGTCTACCTCGTCCTCCAGCTCCGAAGTCTGCCACGTGAATCTCGTCTTCGCAGCCTGTATCTCAGACCTCACCCTTGGCCGACATTTCATCCCTCACATGTTCGGTGTACGCGGCGCAGATAGTGTGTCTTGAGAGAAACACAAGAAGCTGGTGTGACCACAGAGGACGTCGGCGACCTCTGCTAACCTTCTACGCGCCCTACGGCGACCTGTGACCGTTTGCACACACTGCCCCGCCTCTCGTGGGGCTCGTCAACGTGTCACCTCTTTGCTGCTTGAGACCACTCAACTATACCGCGACTTCGCAAGGTCGCATACCACGTCTCACGTCCGTGTTTGGGACTCATCGGTCTCAGCCATCCATCAGAATTTACAGTTGTTTGAGGCCTCTATCGAGCGGTGAGCTCTCAGCGGGGACGTCCTTTCGTGTTGTGGCGGCACCTCATGGGCCAGCTCACTCCTCGCTCGAGCGCGAGGTGAATACATCAACAAGCAGATCGCATTCGCGTGACTGTTTCGTATTGCCCGTGATACCCGCTGGGCTGCTTCCACGCTGCATTGGCCGCTGCTCTGTCATGGTGCGATCGCTGTTCTTGCAACACGTGCATCGTCCCGTTCGAGCTAAAGCCTCGCTGGAGGTCCTCCGTTGGCTCTGTGGCACACCCCTTGTGTACCCCATCGCCTTTTCGTCTCTTGCGCACCGGCGCTGTCGTCCATAGGCAGCCCGCGCTCGTGCGACTGCTTCGTCCGGATCCAGCGATGTTGTTCCGCTGGCTGCGTGCCCCGTAGCCGCTCTCCTGCCGTACTCGTCGCGACCCGATGTTACCGAAACATGCGGGCACCCCCTCGTCTTCGTCTCGGTCTTCGCACATTGTGTGCGGGACTGTTCGTCGGCACCACGGCTCGTGCCGTGCTGTCCTTCTTGTGTGTGACCACACCTTTCGTCCACAAGCAGCTTGCTCGTGCAGCTGTCGTCATCTCAACGATGTCATTCCGTTGCTTGCGCACATCATTGCCGCCCTCGTACCGTACTCATCGCACGACCCGTGTCACCGTGGCATGCTAGTGCATCGTTGTTCGTCTTCGTTTTCGTCCCTAGCACCACTCGCAGGACTTCAGGCTTCACAGATGAGCTCCTTCGTCGGCACACTCTCATGTGTGGTGTCGCCTTTCGTTTGCGCGCCCGACGGCGCTCTCGTTCATTGGCAGTCGGTGCTTGTGCCCACATCTGTGACATCATTCAGCGTCTTGCATGCTCCGTAGCCGCTCTCGTACTCGTGCGACCCACAGTTACCGGAACATGCGGGCACCTCGTCGTCCTGCGACCGTCGTTTCTCACACATCTGTCCAGATCACCGCCTTGACTTGATCTCGGGCGCGTCTCAGAGAGTGCTGCATACAAGCCGTTCATTGTGTTGCAATCTGACGGTGAGTTTACTTTGTTTACGCTGTGGCGCGCATCCCACCTGGGCTTCGGCTGTGGTTCCATCAACACTGCGGTGCCTGTGCGGCCTTTCATTGGCGCGCCTACTACAGCCGCCGCTTTCTCGTTGCGCATCGTGATATCACGTCGTACGCGACCCGCCGTTACCGTAACGCGCGAGCGCTCCGTCTTGTCCTTGGCCATCGTTGGTCCTTCATTGGCACCACAGCACATCCACGTCGTCTTTCGTTCTCCAGCGCGACAGCGCCTTCGTCCACATCGTTTCGTTCTCAGTACGCTTGTGGGACTCCGGGGTTCACGGATGAGCTCCTTCGTCGGCGCACGGTACATACCCTCATGTGCCGTGTCGCCTTTCGTTCCCGCGCATGATGGCGCTTTTGTCCATAGGCAGCTGACACTCAGGTAGCTGCTGCCTTGTCCACGTCTGTGATGTCGTTCATCGTCCTTGTCTCGTTCTTCGCACGTCGTTCCGAGGCTCACCCATCCGTCCAGATCACCGTCTTGGTCCTGGTCAGTGCGTCCTGCACACAAGCCGTTCCTTACGTTGCAATTCAATCGCTTCGTCTCCATCGGCTGTCCGCACTGCAGACTCATGTCCTGCATCGCCTTCTGTTGGTGCACGGACTAGAGTCACTCCACATCCTATTTGCGTTGTGCTTCCACGCCACCGTTACCGTAACGGCGTGCACTTCGTTTCGTGCTCGTCGTCGCGCTGTTCGACATTGAGCAATCGCTTCTCAATTGGCATCAGGGCATATCCCCTCATGCACCGTGTCGTCCTTCGTTCTCGAGCGCAACGGCGCCTTCTTTCGTAGGGAGCTCGCTCGTGCGACTGCCATGTTGTTCCGCTGCCCGCTTGCCGCATGGTGTGTCTCGTATTCGGCGCGCGACCCGCCGTTACTGCAACGCGCGGGCGTATCATCCTCGTTCCATCCCCAGCATGTCGTCTGCGGGATGTATGCCTTCTGTTTGAAGGAGATTGCTCATGCAGCGTGGCAAATTCTCGCATTTGTTGCGCGTCCTGCCATTACCACGACTTGCGGATGTCTGTCCACGCCCTCGTCTTGCATGCCGGTGCTGTCTGCGGGCTGTACATCTCTCGCTCATGGGTGCAGAGGCCCACACTTCCGACACGCTCACATCTGTGATGGTGCTCACGTCCGTAGGCTCGTGTTTGGGTGACTGCCTCACCCAAACCGCCAACACCGGTCTGCTGCTAGTGCCCTGTAGCGCTCTCCGCGCTGCCATTGTGGCACGCGGGCATTCCATCTTTCGTGCTTGTCCTCGTCTCTTGCACGTCGTTCGCGGGACTCATATTCCTACAGGTCGCTTCTGTTCCCGATAGCACCGTGGTCTGCGTCTTTGGCATCGAACCTCCCATAGGAGCCGTCCGTACCTCCTGCATACACATTTCTTCCACAGTTCTGCGATGCTGGGACTGTCATCTGGCAAGTGGGTTACTCATCTAGAAGGATGTTCGGCCAGTAGTGCACTTTCCTCGTTGTTCATGTCCGCCCGACACCTTCTATCTGTGAATTGGATCCATCTCCTGTTCATATCCACACGCCTTGCACTACGTGCCGTCGCCAAGACTGGTCTCGCTCTCACGCGGACCATCATTCTTCTGTCCTTCGTCGTGTCTCGCTCTCCGCGGAGACACGCGCAAGGCATTCCCACCGGTATGCCCGCAGCATAAGCTGTCCCTTCTTGACAGGTGGGATTGTCACCACATCTGTTTTGTGCGAGTTGCCTCTGCCTCGCGGTCTTCTCCAACGTGGGGCCACTCCTCATCCGCATCCACATCAGCTCCTCGTGGGGCTTGGTTGTCATCGTCGCGAACGTTGCATTCAACGGCTGGAGGTTCCCACCAGCAAGGTGCTATTCCCCTTGTTCGAGCTCTCACACTCCGTGACGTCCACCTTCTCGCATGCGCTGTTCATTCACGACCACTGCAGGGGCATTGTTTGGCCCGAGATCGAGCACGTATCCTCGTCGACGCATCATCGGGCAGCGGTTCACCCCACACCCTCATCCTTCCAGCACCCTCCAGCTGGAGAGGTTACTTCGTGGGTGGCGGCACTCCTCTCGTTCTCGCACGGGTCAGCGCCTTTGTCCGCATGTGCTGCTGCCCTTGCAGCACACAGGCACCTCATCTTGTCCTTTTTATTTCTCGTATCGTCTCTGTTCATGAGTAGGTACAGAAAGTCTGTCCCACTGTGGGCCGGCTTCTGTTCGTACCTCCATTTCCATATCGTCTGCAGATACAATGCAGGATGTGCTCGCTCCCTCATAAATGTTGTCCCACTCACCTTCCTCTCGCGTCATGTTGCTAGGCCCACGATGATGCGCTCGAGCCCATTGTCCCTCGTTTTGCGTTCCAAGCCCCTTAGGGTGCTAGCACGCTCGCACGCCCACCGACTGCTACCTCCCGCCACTTTCGTTGCCGTCGCCACCGGCACCTGGCTCGGGCGTGCGTCCGTATCTGGTTGAACGGGTTGCAGCTTTGGCACCTGTTCAACACCGTCGTCTGGGCGAGCTTCTGCTCTGCAGCATCGCCAAATTATCTATGTTGCGCAACACGTGTCGCTGCGCCTGCATCGTCTTCTCCTTTGTCAACAGGGGATAGGTGGCCAGCATCCATCTGGTCTGGACCAAGACCACAACGACGAAGGGCAGCCTGAGCATCCTCACCACTGTCCTCGGCGAGGACACAGACCTCTGTCCAATGTGGGTGTTCAAAAACCACCTCCGCGTCAACGGAAACCCACCCCAGACACTCCTCTGTTTGTGTACCGCACGCCGTCAGGCTGGATGCCTCTCACCAAGGACATCTTCCTCCGCGACCTCCCCGCTGCGTTCCATGATGCAGTGCTTGACCTCGTCTTTGGTCATAGCTTCCGCATCGGTGGCTCCCTCGAACTGCTCGCTGGCGCTGCACCCAAGATCATTCATAAAGCTCATGGGCTGGACGTTGCTCTGCTTCCTCATCTATTGGCGTCGCTTCGCTCGAATCACCCCCTCGCCATCTCTCGTGCCTGGGACGCTTGCACTGCAGAGTTTGCTTGTGCTCATGGTCATCCCGTCAACTCGTCATCTCTTTCGTTTGCATAGCTTGTTACATGGCTTCTCGTACGCTCGTCCACGCGCCGTCGCGCCAATCTTGAAACTCGTACATTCAGACATAGTATGTTTGGTCTTTTTTGTCGCTTGCTGTGTGTTGGGGCCCTCGGGCCCGCTTCTCTCGCCCTCGCACGGGCCTTTGGCCCTTTGAGCTTCGCTCCTTTGGGTGGCTTCGGGGCTCCTTCATCGGACCCGTCGTTGCCCTTGCGTACGGGATCGGCCGTGCCCGCGTCTTCCATTTCCGATCCGCTCTTCCCCGCTGCCCTGTTGCAGCCCGGGAAGTCCCGATCGGCCGGGACGGCCTTTCCCCCTACAAACACAACACACATCGTCCCTCGTTCTCCTTCCTCAGATCACACGCGTCGCAGACACGGTTTCTTCGTCCGTCCCGTCCAGAGCATCACCTGGGAGCAGATCTCCCCCACGAGCGCACGTCTGCCTTGGAGGCGGCTCGGCAATGATCGGCAAGTTTTAAACCTTTCCTGAAATTGCCAATGATCGAAATTCGCTCTTTTCAATGACATCATCTGTTCTTACTGCCGGAGCCTCGGACCGGTGGCTGTACCCCCGCTCTGACAGCTGTCACCGACAAACTGAGTGTCAGCGACTTTCATATCGCTCGCCTCTTGGACGAAGGCGTGGCGTGTTAGATGAAAAGATCGATGAAATGGGAATAAATCAAAGCTGAATGAACTGACATTCATGAAAAATCACAGGCGAATTATTTTCTCGAAGATGTACTAGAAGCCTTTAGAATACTCTGTATGCCAGCTCCAAACATTCCGGAGACACCAGTGCCAATTATTCGCACAGCATCTGTAGTAGCCGCGAAATTCTCCACCACTTTTGCAGTCACATCCCAAACGGACGTCCCTCGGCCGTTTTGGCCACTCGCTTCCATCATAAGGGCCGTCTTCACCGAATCAAACTCGTTAACAACCTCTAAGCCGACAGAGCGTGCCCAGACCACTGGTTCGAACGACGTCGAATAAAGCTTGTGCAGCTTATCCATCACCGACATAATTTTGTGATTCTCAAGATAGCGTTCCTGTGCATAGGGCAGCAAGGCCGTCCGCGAACCTGCGCATTTTCAACTACGCAGATTAAGATAATGAGTAAAACCACGAACCAACGTCGCCACCATGGGCCAGGGCGTCCTGGATACACCTCGACAGACATTCGACATCGGCGAGACCCAAATTGAGACCTTGGCCAGCGAGAGGGTGGACGGTGTGTGCCGCGTCTCCTACCAGCACAGTTCGACCCCCTTGTCCATCCCCCAGATACGAGTCGGTGTGATTGAATCGCAGGGGAAACGATGCCACAGTGCCGGGTTGCAGCGAAGTCACAATCGGGGGTAGGGATTCGGCATCTGCGGGCGGAATTCCTTGCTTGGTGGCGTCAATGAATGCGGACGCATAGGCAGACGTTTCCTCGATGCCATGGGATCGTTCCCGCCACGCAATCTCAGTCTGAATCTGAGGGGGCGTCACCGGGGATCCTGACTCATGGGCATCGAGAATGAGGTTGTGAAGGTATCGCATCGATACGTCCGGGAGACGGAATGCCGCATTGATCATGTACCCCAGCACATCTGGTCCGGAGGCTATCAAGGCGGTAGCTAAGGGGGGTTTCGTCGACCAAACCAACGAAGAGGCCATAGGTGAGATTGGGAGGAACGCAATGGGACCGGTAGGAAGGAACCGTTGATAAGCGGTGGTATTTGGGCCCATAAATGCTCCCCGCGGAGGGTGATTCATGGTCGAAACGATGGCTTGGGTGTCATATGCCCAGCCAAATGAAGATATCTTGGCGAAGGATCGCACTGGGGAATTGAACCCGTCTGCCCCCACCTGTAGAATGTAAAGTCAGATGGGTGAAGCGTTGTCGTTCTCAATTACCAGAAGTCTTGAACGAAGCACTCTGCCATTGTCGAGACGCACCAATGGCCAACTAGACCCCTCCGCCAGGTCGATGGATTGGACCCTGGATTTATCGAGGATCTGGACTTGCGGAATGTTGGCAAGATGTCGCAGCAAACCGCGTTGAAGATTCAGATTCTCTGTCATCCGTGCCATTCCATGTCCAGGTGTGCCTAGCAGCGACGCCGAAAACTCGATACGAGCGTCTGAAATGCCATCCCAGACCTATTTCGTGTGGGCACATGCATTCTGCACAAAGTGGGTCGGTTTCACCTGCATGTCCTGGATGGGGCACGTCCGTCCCTCGTCGACATGTTCCCAAGCACGGATGTCTAGACATGAGATCTTAGAATGATTGAGAGAATCGACGGTGAATGAAACCTTTCAAAAATGCTTGAGACTTGTGAGTGAGAGAACTGGCCCGGTTAGAGAATGTGCCAGCGACCGGGGACCATTCGTGAACTTTTGATAAATCGCTTGCCTCCACCAGGGATACACGAAGAGACTCGCGAACAAGTTTAGATGACCCTGGATATATTTATGAGGATGGCCACGCAGACTGCCGGTAAGCGAGTACCAAGAGCGCTAGCGAGGGCAAGTCCGGCAGGGCCACCTCCGACGATGACAACATCCCACTCCTCGGGAGTGGAAGAGGAAATAAAACGAGGGAGTACGCGGTGTACAGTTGGACGGTAAATTGTCTTGCTCGTCGAGGCCAACATCGCACGCGACACAGCCGGCTCGGCACGTGGGCGCTAAACATTCTTTGCTTCAAGTCCCATCGGCTGCGGCATTCAGGCTGTGGCCCGAACGACCTTTACCCCAACCCAACCATGGCTGCTGCACCAGTATCTGCCGCTCAGGCCATCGGTGAATATCTCCAATCCCCCGACGATCTCGTCAAAATATCCACCTTCCGGAAGAAGCTCGAGAAAGAAAAGGCGTCCATTGACGCGCGACTTAAGAGTGGCGTCAGGGACCAGTTGCAGGCGACGCGGGAGGGCCTGAGGAAGCTTTTGGGCACCCGAAATAATGTCCAGGTCATCAAGGATGAGATGGGGGCCATCGAGAGACAATGCGCCGATCCAGCGAATATTGTTACTACCTTTGACCAAATCAGCCGGGTGCGTCTCTTCATCTCCGTTTCCTAAGCTTAGCTCTAATTTTGCCATCCAGGTATCAATGGTGCATCGTAACTTTGAGCAAACCGAAGAGACGGTTAACAATCTGCTCGAAATGAATTCCAAACTGGATGTTCTGGAGGACATGCTTGAAACCGATAGCAGAGACATCCTTGGCCCCGCGCCGAACCTCCTCGTCATCCACTACCTCCTTAACCAATTAGAGGCTTTCCGGAATCAAACCATGCACCAGGCCAAGAAGGCCTCTGCAAACTCACGCACCACCTTGGCGCGATACTTCGAGCGGCTCAACAACGTCATCGAAGCATTCGACCAGTACATCGTTGGCCTGGCGGGTAACATCCTCGACCTGGTCCGAGCTGGCCACTCCGACGTCATAGTGAAACTAATAAAGATCGCGGAGGTGGAAGGGAGGGAGGACGAGAAGGCATGTTTATTCCCTTGTATTATTCGACCTCGTTCTCACCAAAATTGCAGGCGATAGCTATCCGTCTAGTCAAGAAAGCGGCAAAACTAGATGCTGCTTCGAAATTCAAATCGATGCAGGCGAACGCCCGAGTCATTAAACATTATCGGTCCAAAATCACGAAAGCTATCACGGAATCTATCAAACTTAAATTTGAAGACGCATATAGACGAGATGAGCAGGATCCAGCCAATTTCCTTGGTTCCCTTGGATGGATGTACCAAGATATCATCCGAATGGAGGCCGATGTCGTGCCGTGTTTCCCTCCCGAATACGAGATATATTCTCTGTATGTAAGGGAGTATCACAAGGCTCTAAACGCGACCATCAAGAAACTCGTCGCTTCCGACCCTGGAGCCAGCGTATTGCTGACGCTCTTCGAGTGGCTCAAGGAGTACAAGAAGGACATGAAGGAGCTCGGCGTAACACCAGAGCTCCTGGAACCTCCCTTGCTCGACGGCAAAGAGCAAACCCTGATAGAGGATTACCTCATGGTGATCATCAAGAAGCTCGACGAGTGGTCTGCCAACCTGATGAAAACAGAAGTGGAGGAATTTACCGCGCGACGCGACCCTCCAGAGCTCGACTCGGATGGTTTGTACGGTTCACAGGGTGGCGCAGCGATCCTGTTCCAGATGGTCAACCAACAGGTCGACCTCGCGACTGAGAGTGGACAGGGCGCCATTTTGGCTCGCGTTGTGAGCGAGGCCAATCGCGTCATGAGGGGCATACAGGAGCAATGGGTCAAGGTGATTGAGACGGAATTCAAGAAACAGATAGACAAGCCGGAAGAGGTAGCGGGTGGATTGGTGGAGTATGTCATTGCCCTTGCAAATGACCAGATCAAGTCCGCCGACTACGCCGAGGCACTTTTGGCCCGACTCGAGCCACTCGTCTCGGAGAAATATCGCGTAACCATCAACGAACGGTTGAACGACGCCATCGATGGGTATCTCGACGTTGCTAAGAAGTGCACTCAGACCCTCATCGATATCATCTTCAACGACTTGAAGCCCGCTACTAAGTCGTTATTCCAACCCCCTTGGTACGACGGCATCATGCGACAGATTGTGGAGACGATGCGGGATTACATGTCGGATTATCAGACATATCTCAACTCCTCCCTCCTCGAGCTGCTCGTCGAAGACCTCCTCGACGCGTTCCTGGTCGTTTATCTCAACGGTCTCGCTAACTCCCCCAAATTGAAGATGCCTGCTGCAACCGAGCGCATCAAGCAAGATGTCAGCGTGGTTTTCACGTTTTTCAGCACCCTCAAGCCCGCCAGGGAGCTCGAGGCGTACTTCGATGTCGTCGAGAAGATATTGGCGCTCCTAGAGGCGTCCAAAGACCTCGTTTTCCTGTCCTTCTGGGCGTTTGCGCGAATCCACGGTCCCAACATCGCATTTGTGGAGGGGCTGATGAAGGCGCGCGCCGATTTGGATCGTTCCGCCGTGAATGAAGTCATGGACAGCATCAAAAAGAAGGTTAAGGATGAAGGATTGACGGATCGTGAGTCTCCGTTGGCGGTTTCCCCCCTTTCGCTCATCCTTTGTCGCAGCACCAGAGCCAACGATCATGAAGAAGATTGCGATACAGAATTCCTTCTCGAGATTCCTTCGACAATGACATGGGTTCCTGCGCTTCGCTATGTATTTATCTGTTGTACTAATTTATTCGCGGACTTCTGTATTTTTGCGCCACAACCATTGTACTCGTACTCTAGCACATATGCAACGATACTTCACATTTGGAGCTATACATACAGGAAATATAACCAACCAACGAAACGACAGCCGTTGCTCAAGATTTGCTCTCGTACTGATCTAATAAACAAATACAAATTTACTATTTCCGAGTTCAATCTTGTTTAGGCTTCGCAGAACTGTACGATCTATCCGGCAGAACTGCGGCGATCTCGTCGATCTTCTTGAATTGCCACGGGAAACGCGAGGGGTATAAGAACGGCCGCAAATCGAATCCTAAAGACCAGACTTAGCGGTGCGAATAGATATAAGAGGTTACTCACTGTTATCATCCGGGCTGTAAGATTCCTGCATTTCGCCTTGAGAAATGTCCAACTTTCCAACGGAAAGAACTCACGGCATGGTACGAAGGGGTCAATGTGGTCATCTTGTGTCGGTTGCGCGCATGTTCGAAGAAGAAGAGTTTCACTTTCTCCGCAATCTGAATACTGGTGGTCAGTTGCTGCTCCGGAACACATATCCGGTAATGTACGTACCTGAAGCGGAGAAAGGAATGAACCCCACTCATGGACCAACTTCGTGAATGTGCTGTACGGGCCGCATTTTTCGATCTTGCGAAGACGGCCAAATACGGATAACTCGTCGTAGGTCATGCCCATGTCGGCCTGGCAAAAGGATCAAGGTTCAGCCTGTATATTCGATCGTCCTTGACGCACCTCGTCGGCCTGGACGTATGTTTCAGTGATGGGCTCTAATTCAGCCGTTGGTACAGCATCGAGGAAACTGTGTTATGTATCAGCAAAGGTTTTGATAACACGAAAACAAAGAGTACCTGGCCAGAATGGGCAGTCCGAAAGCATCTTCAGCATAGGCAATAAATTTCTTTAAATCCGTTTTGCTGATACCACCGATAGGATTTATATCCGCTGAACAATGTGTTAGATAGCCAACCATAAGATGTTTGCTATGGTACCAGAAGAGCAGTCGTATTTAGTTAGATAGCCCCGAAGACTGTCCGCCGGCGAGTTAGCTCGCTATCGTGAAGGTAGGAAATTTAATAACTACCTTTCGTCGACGTTTGCACTGCCAAGAACGAGCAAGCCACCCACCTTGCCCCGAACCCACGGGAGAAGTTGGGCAAACATGTACGCCAATACCATCCGGAGTCTAGCCTGGGACAAGATTAGCACTGCGAGTCTGACGGGATCGAGAAGGTCAGTCGTTACCTGGATGTTTTGCAGGGCTAGATTCTCGGCTGCAGTTCCTCCATGAGCACGGAACTGAGGTCGAGTTCCCGTGACAAGCCCGAACAAATGCCGGACAGCAGTGACGACAGAGTCCATGTTCAAATCGACATGATAACTACCGATATTTACTGAACACGTCGGCAATACAGGTTGACCGGTACACACCTCCCAATGGCTTCGGATAACTGTTTGGCACGTTGGCGGGTCTCCGCACTTGAGTTTTCTGTGCCCATGTAACAGGTGTGGAATATTCGGTTGGTAAATTCACGCGGATCGGACGGGATATATTCCGAGTCCTCCGGTTCACCCGAAATTCGGCGGGCGTCGGCAATAACCTGCTTGTCTGGGAACAGCAAGTGAGCCAGCGAGACTTGGGTAACCTACGGAGAGGATACGAACCGCCCCTCCGAGCTGCTTCGGCTACAAGCCGAGACATAGAAAACACAATGACCGCAGTGGCGCAACTATCGATGCCGCCACTCAACGGTACAAAGTAACCCTGGGTGCGCGATCTCCTGAGGTAGTCCCAGAGCCAACAGGCAGGACCCAGACTAGCGTAGAAGGATTAGATCCCTGATAAGCAAAAGGGAAAGGCACTGGCGCTATTTCCTCTTCAGGTTCATGATACTTGACTTCGAACGGTCTCGACCCTGATAGAAGACCAAACATATCCTCTTGCCGGACAATATCAAACTTTCCCGACGTAAGGGCGAATGGGACCTCAACTCGATGGTAGCGTTCCGCAGTAGCGGCTTGCATACTCCTACTGCTTCTCGCCCTGTGCGCCCTCACATCCTCGATGTCGATGGTAGCACTGACGACTTCAACGTCATTCAGAGAAAACTGAGATCCCTGCGCTACGATGCGGCCGTTTACCGCAATCATTGCGCATCCGTCGTAGTATAGACGGTCACCATCACACCCTTGTTGATTGGCATACAGGTAGACACCCCCGAGCTATGGGCACGTTGGCGAGAAGTGCAGAGGATAAGGGAACAATGTCACCTTCAAAGTAGCTTCTTTAATGAGTTCGATACGAGTGTATAGTTTACGCAGTTCGTGATGGCTCCCACTCGAATTTGTAAAGATCTCAACGCCGTCAAGGCCCATGAGGATATGAGGGCTATTGTGGTTGAATAGCCAAGCATTCCCTGAGTCGTCGGCTGCGCTCACCTTGCAGGTGTGAATAGTTCCTCGCACAATTCAACTCCAATGCAGGTATCCTGAGTACTAATCACGGCATCCCCGAAGGTAACTTTCATCTGGAAAACTGTCAAGGAAACGCGAGCAAGGGGTTCTGTATATATGCATACCTGACCGGTTACGACCTGTATAATTCGTGGAAGGTAGTGATCCTCCCACTGCCGGTGCTTTGCCCAAGGTGTAAAGTATCGGAGCTCCCGATAATTCCCATCGTTGGCAAGCCACATCTTGGGGCGGATGAGGAGTATCTTTCGGTTATGGATGATCACCCGGCAGTTGTAAATTACGTTCTTATGGACCACGGGCCTGGAAGACCATTCATTCAAAGAATGTATCTCGGATAATGGGCACTTACATGCCAACGTCGCACACAATTCCTTGCGCTTCCTCCGAGGTCAAAATTTTGGCCAGAACCTCCCACGAATGAAGGACAGTGTCGCCTGGAAGGGGTTCAGTCAGGGTTGCAGAGGGTTATTGTGCAGTTGCGAACCCTCTAGGAAGTGGTCAAGACATCCGTATCCACTGCAAGCATGTCATGAATGTTACTCCGGCAGAATAGCTTCACATACGGGATCTCTAGCTCGGGACCGACTCTCAATGTCGCTCCGCGTTCTTTCGCAATGGCAATGCTGGCCAAGATACGTTCCAGATTTCCCTGAACAAAGTTGAATGGGCTGATTGTATAAGTATCGCGGAACTGACTTGGAAATCCAATGCCCACTGGTTCAATGAGCTGCATACGAGTGAGGCAAGTTCAACGGATCCACACCAAGCATATCGTACCATCTGAAAGGAGTTGAGAAGGATCTCAGCGGAGGGCGACATTACTCACGTCGCAAGGGTGATCAGATGGCCCATACTTTTCTCCTGGTCCGCTCGAGTTCCTGAGCAAGTTGATTACAGTCAGACACAGCCACACTGATTTCTCGGATCAACGGGCCGGTAGCGGCGGCTACGTCCTTCGCCGCGGCGTGTGCACCCATTCGCTGCTGCGCGCTTATCGTATATCATATTGAATGATGGTGAGAGTGCGCGGAGGTTTCCCCAGGTTACTTACTCACAACACACATTCAACAGGCGATTTTTTGGAACCTCGAACATGTCGGAAAAGCGCAATGCCGTGGACCTCTCAAAGTCTGTAATGCGCTCCTCTTCCATTGCCCCATCTAATTCAAAATTCAGCCACCTCTCCGAGTTCGCGATAACGCTGGAGACGCGCCCCCCATCCTCAGGCGCATACGAGCCGGGGCCAGGCTAGTATTTCTATCTCAAGGCCGACGCTTCTTCGTATCTCACTCGTTCCTTCAGATGTAATTGGCATGGACGGCGGTGTCCCCGAGTAAAGTGCGCATTCTTCTCTATCCATTGTCTCTGATATCACTCCAGCACGGAGTACTTTCCGATTGAATCAATTACCGTTGAATATCTCAAGCCTTCCGCCTTTCCGCTTAAACCAACCGACGCTCTTCCACATGGACCCGGCGTCCTCGGTTGGATCGCCAACGTCCTCACCGGAAAGGGCAGCAAGACAACTGAGGCCCCGACGGGTCAATTTGTTATCCCCCGCCGGCTGCGAGCGGGTGACGAGGGCAAATTTGAGTTGAAGACTGCCCTTCAATACAGGTACGACCTCCGAATGAAACAAATACTGTTTGTACTGACTGAATGGCCGCAGTTCTATCACCGGTCTTCCAGGTTTTATACAGTTCCCTTTCCTTTCTCTTCTGGAGCTAAATCATTGCACAGAGGCTGAGAGCCTTATCCACGACTGGGTTGCACGAGTTCACAAGCCTGCTTAGTGCGCTGATAATATATGTATATATATATTGATTTGACGCCGAGCCCAGCAATAACTGGAAAACACTTATCGACATCGGGGCTTCTTGCGCGTGGAGCTCGTGCCTTAGCATCCTTCTGAACCCTGGCGATTCTTTTGTCGCAGGTAAAAATAACTAAATTTTCATTCGTTATTCGTTGTTCAAAGTACCATTTTAGATCGTTACGCGTACAGTGAGTCTGGACAATATCCCTTCCTTTCCTATGTTCATTCCCTCCCCTCGAAGATGCTGCCTTGGGTCAAGCCCGTGCTAGAGGCACGTTCCCTGTTGCCGTTGCGACTGACATGGATGGTCTCTCGGCCGTCGATCTCGAGCGTGTTCTTGCCGCTTGGGATGAGAAAGCCAGAGGTTTTAAACGGTCCGCAGGATATTTCAGTGCATAGCATTCGCCTGACACTAGACAAGGCCTCGAGTCATTTACACGCAAGGTGGTATCCAAAATCCAACAGGGTTGTTGATTACTGCTCAGCGCAAGAAAGATGTAAGCTTGTCATTAACAGGATATATAGTCCCCGCGCTGAACGATGTCACAGATATACGACGTTGCAGTTCGTTACGACTTGATCATCGTTGAGGTGCCATTGTTCCTTCCCATTCCAGATTCACCTCAGCTAACCGATCTAATCAGGACGATCCATACTATTATCAACAAGCAAGCGCGCCGTATGCCAGTAGTGCAACCCGGACGACCAGAAAGCAAACCGACGAGGAGTGGCTCGACAGCCTCGTGCCGAGTTTCCTTCGATTCGACTACCAGGGTCGGGTAGTTCGGCTGGACACATTCTCCAAGGTGAGCGTGTACATACTATTCCGTACGTTCAATACTCATCCATCTTAGAGCATCGGTCCCGGAGGTCAGCTTTAACTGCGCTACTATTCAGCATTTATTCATCAGTATCAGGTCGACTTGGATATTATACCGGGTCCCCTGTGTTCCTTGAGAAGCTAGCCGCCCTCCATCAATCTTATATATCGTTCCCTTCCGGTCTTTCGCAGGCAGTACGTCCTTGACACCAGATAAACAGTACCGCTCTTATCATTCTGTCAGATTTACGCAGGGCTTCTCCACACATACCGAACCGAGGGGTTCACTCGCTGGTTGAGGGGAATCACCGCTCAGTATGAAATGCGCAGGAACTGGGCGATCGATGCGTTGTACAAAGCGCTCGACGTCAAACCCAAGGACAATTGGTCCCGAGCCCTTACGGCGTATGTGCCCACCGACGGAGAGATGATAGAGAAATTCACCCGTACCAAGTCGTTGATGAGCTTCGTGCCACCAGAGTACGTACCCCATTGTCTACTGTATCATAGACTCAACCGACACGTAGCGGGGGGATGTTCATCTGGTTCAACAGTAGGCCGTGGTCAGCTTGGCCGGCTATCCTATGACTGACTCTACTACATACAGTCCATCTCCACAACCACCCGAGATACGAGCAGCTCAGTCACCAGACCTCTCCCGCGGCCGCGAAAAATCAGCTGTCGCTTGAACTGTGGACCGCGATTGCCGATGGGGGTGTGATATTCCGCCGCGGGGAGCTATTCGCCGTCGAGGACGACGAGGAACGCGCCAAGATGGGAGAGGAAGATGTGTTCTTGCGCGCCAGCTTCAGCAGTGGGACCAAGGAGGAGCTGGAGAAAGGGATGAACATATTCGCAACGGTCCTGGTCAAGTTCTTTCAGTGAATAGCGCCGTTCTTTCCTCCAGAAACTCATAGAAAGCTCGTGTAATCCTTTTCCCGTATCTCCGAAACTCGCAGAAAGAACGAAAAACCGGAGCCGTGCTAATTTCATTGCATGCTAAATGCACCAGCGAGTACTAAGTAAGTGATATAGGCGTATACGTATGTATGTTAGGGCTGCATGTACTGGGGCATTTGGAAAGTGCGAAAGTTTGTGTGATGGGATGAGAGAGCGTTCTACGTGAATATGCGTGTATGGGACGTAGACAGCAAGATGAAAGCAATGCATGCTTGTATTATTGCGAGAAAGCCATGAAGCACCCTAAACCCAAGATAAACCCAAGATAAAAAACCCCGAAATGAAAAACCCTCAAAGAATGTTTTTGTATAAGCGAGTCAATGGCTCAAGTGTGTGTCCCCCCCCGATCCTGCCCAGAATCCTGCGTCGTGGATGGTCCTTCCAGACCAGTTGGACTCTGAGTGAGGAGCTTACTTCCGCCGGCTCTCTCATCGCTCATTGTCCGGCGATGACCATCGTCTGGATCTGGTGATGGGCTCACCGGGCCCGTCGATGCGCTTCCGGTGCGCAGGCTTAGCTTCCGTGATAGAGCCCCTAAGCCCAGAGACCACCGCTGGCGCCTCTTGACGAGGGCAGGCGGCACGGGCGGGTTCACGGCACGCATTTTAGGGTGCGTCGGCGAGTAGTTCGGAAGTTCGGACGGAGGTGGAAAAGATGCTGGATAATGCTGGAGGGCCGGCGGAGGATTCAAGACTAGCTGGGGTTGTGAAACCGATAGCAACGCGGAGGAGGACGGTGAAGGAGAGATAGGGAATGTGGGCGAATTCTGCGGCGGAGAGGTGTTGGAAAGCTCGGGGGAGCTGGAGGTCGAGGCTTTATCCGGGAAGGGATATTCGAAACGCGTGGAATGGATATCGGAGAAGGGAGTGCCCACGATCACTGAAGACGGGGAATGAAGAGTTAGATCGGCGAGATTGGTGAGATAGGGCATCGTAGTGGAGGGCGTAATCGGCGGGGGCGTCTTGGGCGGAGTGGCAGAAGATTCGTCCTGAAAAGAGGTAAGAAAAGTTGGGGAAAGCAATGGAAACGATCGTTGTAGGCTCACCTCTTCTTCATGGATACTTTCATCGTCATTTGCTATTACGTTCTCATCCACGTTGGCATCCGCGGGATCATTCGCCCCATCCACAGGCTCCACCTGCCCGACTTGGGTATTGGTGGAGGCGGCATCCGGCAAGGCCATCAAAGGAGATCCAGCGCCTTGAGAAAGTCGACCGGCGCGACGTACGCGTCGGACAGTCCCGTGTCAAAGTTGATGGGACACAGTGACAATCAGGTGATCCGAGAGAGGCGGAATCATCCGAGAGACTCTGAGAGCGCTGCGAGAACAGCAGAGCACGGCAGGATGCAGAATAAAAGCGGAGGAAATTTGGACCAAAAACTCCACAAAGGGGCGTATGCATGTTGTAGACCGATGTGTGGCCAGGCGATTAAGATTCCCGTTATTCAAGACCAGGTCAGGCCGCAGCGCGGGGACCTTGAAGTACGTGCAGGGAGCACGATGATCATGAAAGGATGGGTCAAGCAGCAGTGAAGGCGCTGAAGCTTGGCGCGAAACACGAACCAGTCGACGTCATAAGGAACACGTGATAAATAGGGGGTAATCAGTCGAGCACGTGATAGATAGGGGGCTAGGATGTATTGTTATTAGTAGTACTACTACCAGTTGTACCCGCACACATGCCAATTGCTCCGACATCCATTGTACAGCAGATAAAACGCTTGGTTTAGTCGGCGGTAGGTTGCCGGAAGTTACCGATCCGAGTTGGTCGCAATCTTCTCGCATGACTCGCTAGTAACTATAAAACCTACCTGCGATCCACGAGCATTTCCCCAGAGAAATGGTGTCCTACACCCCCGAGTCGTTCAAACCCCTACTCAACAGGCTCGTTCAAACGCCTGAATACTTCACTGCCGATGACTTGAAGATCGCTCTGAACCATCTCTTCACTCCAGATGCCGTCTCCCCGGTCCAGATCGGGGCCTTCTTGACCGCCCTTCACATCCATCGCGTCGAGAGACGCCCCGATTCTCTCGCAGCAGCAGCAGCGGTTTTGAGGGAGCGGTCTCTCAAAGCACTGGTCCAGGAACCCGAGGGTGATTTTATCGTCGACATTGTCGGCACGGGCGGCGATGGCTACAGCCTATTCAACGTTAGCACGACCGCAGGAATAGTTGCGGCCGGTGCAGGTGCCCGAGTAATAAAAGTGAGTGTGCTGGTTTTGCGATCCATGTCATGACGTGTCGAACCCCGTTAGCATGGCAGTAGGGCGTCCACCTCAAGTTCTGGCTCCGCAGATTTGCTGCAGGCTCTGGGCTGTACGTTCACCGCCCCGACTCCGGGGACGACAACGCCTATTCCCCGCGTGCCGTTTACTTTCATCCTTGCACCCCACTACCACCCCGCACTCGCTTTCATCGCACCATACCGAAAGGCCCTCCCTTTCCGCACCATGTTCAACATTCTCGGACCCCTCATCAATCCAGCGCGCCCACAAGGCATGGTACTCGGCATCGCGGAACGCGAAATCGGCTACACGTTTGCAAGATCACTCCGCGAGGGTGGTGTTGAGCGCGCCCTGGTCGTATGTGGATATGAAAAACTCGACGAGATCAGCTGTGCTGGGCCGACCTATGCCTGGGAGCTCCTCGACGGCGAGATCACCGAAAAGACCCTCACGCCCGCACTGTTTGGGTTGGAGGCACATCCGCTGACCACGGTCGCCGGAGGAAGCCCAGAGGAGAACGCGGAGACTTTTGAAAAGCTCCTCACGTCTGGGCAGGATATTTCAGACTCCCTTAAACCAGTCCTAGATTTCGTGCTGATGAACGCGTCGGCGTTACTTGTGGTGGCTGGGCTGGCCGAGGACTATACTCACGGGACGAAATTGGCATTAGAGAGCATCACGTCCGGTAAAGCGTGGGCTGCGCTGCAGACTTTCCGCGAAGCTGGACTCAGACTGGCAGCATCGTGAGGGTGCAACAAATTACTTATTTAGATCTATAGGTTTGCAATTAAAGTCATCATCGACCACCGAGCCGTTCAGGACCTGCTTACTGCGATTTACGCGGAGAAACAACTGCTCACCGTCACATCTCACGCTCTCAATTCATGTCCCGCCGGGTCAGCTTCGGTTATGTATATCTCAGTCACTCTTGTTGGCGCATAGTCTCCCATTACTATAGTATTATCACTACTAGTCGCTACCCGTGAACAAATTCACGGGCTGATATCACCTGTATGCTCAGCTTTCTGCTTTGTTAATGAAGGCTGTTGCCAGGAAAGGTGATCTCAAAGTAAGCATTATATTTTCCTTGCCGGTCTTGTTTTCCCAGCACAGGTTGTTTCCCAGTAAAGGTTATTTCTCAGTAAAATGTTGTTTGCCTAACACAGTGAAGGTTGTTTCCCCCAGCTCACAGTCGATTTTTGAACGCAGTCTACACAGACTCTTGGTCTAGTTGCAACCAAGTCAAATTGCGCGGCAGCCTCGTGCGACCGCAGTGGCGGTTGATTCAGCGCTTATTCGGCGCTCAATGTACCTGTGAATAAATTCGTGTACTTGCACATCATTCCATTGTCTTTCCCTTTGGCTTTTTATCGAGTACTGTACTATTTCGACCGTAGGTTCACGCCCTGTCACCCGTCACCGAGCAAGTTCACTGGAATCGTAGTTCATTCCTCGGCAATCATGGGAAAATTCCCATAAATGGCAACTCGGCAACAGCCGGA
The DNA here is from genome assembly GCA_029448575.1 of Mycena maculata. Taxonomy (NCBI): domain Eukaryota; kingdom Fungi; phylum Basidiomycota; class Agaricomycetes; order Agaricales; family Mycenaceae; genus Mycena; species Mycena maculata. The sequence goes on from JARJLG010000169.1 coordinate 102,255, forward strand.
TCGAAAATTTTCACGTTTTTCCGCCTTTTTAAGCCTCAAAACCTCTCTGTCACCGTCACATGTACCAAATAGGTTCAGTTCACGACCCTATGTCACCCGTCACCTGAACTTATGGTCGAAATAGTACAGTAACTGTTGTTTTGTCAGTAACGGTTGTTTTAGTTTTATGGCAAATGCTCCTACCCAGAAAAGGTTGTTGGATGTCACACTGGTAAATATGTTTGCCCAGCTAAGGTTGTCTCCCACTGGCAGTAAGGGTTGTCTCACAGTAAAGGTTGTGATACAATAAACCTTGCGCATTGTCACGTATCCGAGATGCCCGTAAGCGCTTATTGGGCGCTCGTTGTTGGCGGCGAGAGCGGGAAAATGGAACATCAGAAACTTCTGTAGCTTTGCCATTATATTATATTATAGACATTATATTATATTATAGATTAAACTGAACATTACGACAGATTCGGATCCCGGACCGATCTCCGGAATGCCGCTTTCTTTTCCCCACGATGCCGTCGAACGTCCCCGGCGTCTTGGTGGCCTTCGCTGCGTTCCTAATTCCGTTTGGGTCATGGTCAAACACTCAGTCACGTCCGCAAATCGAACTCAGCTCGGACGCAACATCACCTTCTTGTCCACAAGTCGAACTTTTGCTGCCCAGTATACATTCTACGCTCTATGCCGGCCTGAACGATCTCTACAAGACCGAGGGCTTCACAACGGACGTGCACGAGAAACTCGGAGCAGCTATCCGAGTACCGTGCGTCAGGATATGCAGACTCTTTTCAGTGACTTAGGTTGCATTCTCAGCACGGAATCGTATGATGATATGAAACCAGTCGGCCAGGATCCTCGTTGGAATATTTTCGGAGATTTCCAGCATTTCTTAGAAGTTTTCTTCCCAGAAATGTACGTATTTTCGCTAACAAACGGGTGGGCATTTTACTGGGCTTGTCAAGTTACTCTTCTCTTCGAGTCACCAGAGTGAACACGTACGGTTTGGTGTACCACTGGCAAGGAACCCAGACGGCTCTTAAGCCCGTGCTGCTTGCAGCGCATCAAGGTAATTTTCCGGGGATCTGCGGATCAATTCATAAATGAAACGACTCCTGAAGACGTGGTCCCTGTGGACCCCGACACTGTAAATCAGTGGACCCACCCTCCATACTCGGGACATTACGACGGTGGGGATTGCTTTGTGCACCGGTGTCATGGCCCGTGTTCACTAAATCCAAGGAACGTGGGTATGGGGACGGGGAGCCGCTGACGACAAATCCGACCTGATAGCCCAGCTGTATGTCTCATGGGCGCCCGATTTCTAAATGCGATTAATAGTTCCATCTTTCCGCAGAATAACAATAGATTCTCTCCTCAAACATGGCTTCCAACCCCGTCGTACAATCGTCCTCGCGTTCGGCATTGATGAAGAGTCTGCGGGGACCGAGGTGCGGGTGACTTTTTCCACAAGCGCCCTACTATATTTCAAGCCAGGGTGCCGGCAAGATTGCCGTATATCTGGAGAAAACTTACGGCCGAGACGGATTTGCTTTCCTTTTAGATGAAGGAGGTAAATCTTTCCCCCGACGACGTCATAATTTCCCTTAAATCACGATATCTGCCTTTAGATGGATACGGGGAAAATGTGCCCAATGGTCTCATTTTTGCATCCCCGGGCATTTCTGAGAAAGGTTATTTCGACGTGAAAATCGAAGTGTCCGCACCTGGCGGCCATTCCAGTGTCCCTCCGCGCCACACAGTGAATAAAATTTATACTTTCTCCCCTTTCGGAGCTGAATGGTCGTTCAGACCATCGGTATCCTTTCCCGAATACTTGTGGCTCTGGAGGGAACGTTGCATGACACCTCATTCTCCCGATCTGGGACCGCCTTCGCAAATGCACAGTGCGCCGTCGCTCATGGCCCGAACTCATCACCTTCTCTGCGGCGCCTTGCGCGCAAAGCACTCACCGACGATGTTGCTCTTGAGGAACTGAAAAACTATTTGCTACAGACGGATCCTGTCTTTGATGTGATGCTAAGGACAACGCAGGCTGTAAATATTGTCTATGGAGGTCAGTCTTTCCATATACCGACTACCCTCACTCATGTGCTAAAGCCTAAAGGCGTCAAGGCCAATGCGTTGCCGGAGGTGGCGACGGCAATAATAAACCATCGGATCGCTGAACATTCGTACGTTGTATATTTGCAGCCGAGACCGTGATTAATTGAACATGCGCTTTTAATTCTTTAGCTCGGTTATCGAGGTACAAGATCATCTCGTGCATATTATTTCCGCCGTTGCGGCTGGATTTAACATGTCGTTGCATGCTTTCGGTCGTCCCCCGGTGCATTGCGCCGGAGAGAAATCTCAGATCGTGCTGACGGACGCCTTCGGTACTGGCTTAGAACCTTCTCCCGTCACTCCGATCGAATCCGGGGGCCCCTACGACTTGTTAGGTGGGACAATCAAAGCATCGCTGAAGACATCGGGCCGATTCAACTCCACTGGTGTCGTTATTTCTCCCTCGTTGGGTCTAGGTGGGAGCCAACGATCAGCCTTCTCTTGTATCAGATTAATCTCATGTTTATCTCGCAGGAAATACAGGTAGATCGCACATACAGCTGAAAAAACGACCATCTGACACCTCCTGAGACACGCGTTTTTATTGGAACTTGACACGCCATATTTTCCGCTACTCGCATTATGGAGATAGGGACGATTACTACAATGGCTTGCACACTGTCAACGAAGGTAAGCCCACGATAACGCGGAAAGAAACACTTCCACCTACGAGTCTCCATCTAGCCGTACGGGGAGAGGCCGTGGTTGAGCAAGTGCGATTTTTCACCATGTTAATATTGAACAGCGACGAAACAGCCTTGTTCGCGTGAATAATGATATGAACTACATACGACTCAATGGGGTTACTCTTATCGCCGCTCTTGGCTTCAAGCCGACGAAAGTCCTTAAGACTGTGGTCCTGGATCATACGTTATGCATACATCGATCAACGACCGCCTGCATACGAGCTCACCGGAAATCGTGATCCAGTCATACTGAGATTTATCTTCCGGGCGGCGGCCGCATATGTCATGAACCGCGTCGGTGTTGTCGGTGAGGTACTCTTTTGTTGCTTGGTTACTTGTCCGTTAAAGTCCTTCTCCCGGCAACGTAACTTGAATATCTTCATCTTCATCTCTCTAATCAGCTCACTAATCCCATAAGCCTCCGCTGGCTATCAAACAACATCTTCGGAGGCCATCTCGCAACCATCTCGGGTCCTTTGCCTAGGTATAAAATGTCTCGTTTCTTCTGGCAGACGCGACACATCGGTTAGCATGGCCAAATCCCCCTTCCTTTCTTTCGCTCTCAACAGTTGTTTATTTTTATCGTTGTCGCCAAAACTATCGAGGTTTAGGACTCACGAACAGGAAATCTCAGGATGGCGGCGGGCACCCCGTGTCTTCTCCATATGATTATCAGCGAGTCGGTATGCATTTTTTTCTTTCGAAACCGGGCACAAAGTACTTACACGTTACAGGGACGGTTCGGACCACACCTCCGTGGTCATCGAAGATGCGCTGATCATATCTATAAAGCGGGCCGCTTTTACTCCAGGTGAGTCCACGAACTTGCCGATTTTGCGAGAGACTTTCTCCCAACAGGATTTCCATCTGATCGATTTGCTTACCCACTTCGAAAGGGAAAGAATCCCCGAACGCGTCAAATGCACGGAGTCTTCCCCAGCTCACAACTTCCACATCTAGGTTGTTCACGCAAATCGTGATATCAGTAATGTCAAACACAGTCTTATATTCTGAGTTGGCCAACAGTCCCTTACCTCCATCTTTCAGATTACCATGGCCTCCCCATTTTCGGATGGAGTAGGCACCAAGGTCCCCTTGACCATGCGCTTCTCAACGGTGGCAGGCGAGTCTGGATCTCCCGATACCAATCGCGACCCTCGAGGGTATGTTGAATCCTCAAAGTTTAAATTCATTCATACCGAGGAGCAGCAAGATTTGTAATCAAGATGCGCACGGCATCGGGAATCTGGGACTGGGGTACGCGCTCCTCTACTTCCGGAAACATTTCGCCCACATCATTCACTAGTGTTCAACAATACCCCGGTATTTTTCCTGCGTGATCCCACCAAGTAAGCGAAAAAAAATATTGGATCATCACCTGCGGTTTTTGGTATTCACACGTAGATATAGATTCCCGCTTTTCATTCACAGGTACGTTTTAGTTCGATATGACATTCCCCGCTCAACCATAACCCTAGCCAAAAGCGAGACCCGGTAACCAACCTTCCTGATTCTACGATTCAATGGTAAGCCCCCAAAATATGCATGCCGTCCCATATAAACCCCGCTTCAGGGACTACTGGTCGCAGTACGGAAAAAATAGTCAAATAATTGAATATGGTGACGCCTTTTAGGAACCAAGAATCCATCTTTCAAGTAATGATCCTTTTCTCACATCAAGGAAGTAAGTATATTGTATCCGTCTACCCGTCTGTTCTGACCCAACTTACTTCCCATCACAGCCCCATATTCTTGGGCTCAGGTTTGTTCGCTAGTTAGCATACCGCACCATCTTCTAACATTATTTTAGATGGACGGTTTCGGCGGCCTAAGTTTCGGCGGCCTTACCTACAAATGGGTCACAGCCGATGGTTTATGGCATTACGTCAAAATCAGAGTCGTCTCGCAACAAGGCATAAGAAACTTCAATGCTTCTGAAGCCAAGGTAACATTATACACACCGGCAAAATCGAATATTCAGCTCAGCTGATTGTTAACTGAAAAGATCCCTTTCAGCAACCTATTCAGGCAGCGGCATTTTTGCCGTTGGCTCGGCATTTTCCGAGCCAATGGCAAAAATGCCGCCAGCTGAACATGTTGCCGAAACACACCGTCAATTTAGTGCTGGCCAAAAATATAATACAAAAAATATATTTTGACTATATTCAGCAAAATACGGATATAATACGGCCAGAGGTCGACTTCAGAATATGACTACGGATGATACAACTACGCTATAATATGACTATAATATAATATTCCTTCGGCGTAGTCAAATATATTTCAATATTCATGGTGGGCGGAAGCAGGCCAGAACACGGATTGTCACCTTATCTTTGCGCTCATTTTGAATGGTAGTACGGAGAGCATACCTGCAGGGGTCATTGATGGCAAGGTCGAGGTTGAACTTTACTTTGGCAATATTTCTCCTTTAGGAGGAGATTTCGATGACCCATTGACTTGGTGGAAGGCGAGTTTCACGTACTGTCCTTTCATCTTAATACTCATTATCGGTCCCAGAATATGCAAGGAACTTTACCGTTCATGGTGTGTGTTGCATGAGACATTCTTGCAATCCCTGGTGTGAGCATTTCTGTGAAACACCTGTTCTCAAGTGTCAAGCACATATTATTGGATGCTCATTCATCCATGACCGCGGAGACAGCAGCGGTGGATATTGTGACGAAGGAATGGCTAAAATCTGAGCTAGACTACACGAAATTCATTAACGCTCATAGGAAGTAAATATATTTTGCATATATTCAAAATATAGTCATATTCGGACTCAAAATATAATATAATAGGCTATGAATACAATACGAGGCCCCGGGGTGGCTACAATACGGATATGACTATGATACGGTGACGAGCATATTTATAGCGTATTTGGCCAGCACTACGTCAATTAGCTAACTTCGGTGCAACCGATGTGCAATTCGAAACCTGTCCGGGAATTTTCCTATTGGCTCGGCATTTTCCGGACCAATGGGAAAATTCCCGGACTCATTTTAGATTGCACATCAGGCGCACCGAAGTTAGTTAATGACCGGTGTGAAAGTAGTGTTTTCAGGTAACAATTAGGCAGCATAATCCGAGCTGAATATTCACTTTTGCCGGTGTGTTAACAATTGAGCCCAGTTCTCCCGTGTCTGATAGTCGCAGCAAATGGTCACAGACAATTTGGATTGGAACACTGAAGAGCTGAGTCAAGTCGGTTGAGTTGATTATGTGATGGCTAGGCTAAATTCAACAGAGAGCGCATCGCTTCAGGGCAATTCCCAGCGTGGAACGTCTCCATTCAGACAATGACTTATGAGGATTCACAAAAGTTCAAATACGATGTTGTGTGTGCTTTCATTCATTTCAAGTCCTGAAACTGACTTGGAGATTGAGAATGACTTGACAAAAGTATGGCCGGAGGATGAATTCCCACTACTCGACGTCGGTCAGATTGTCCTGAATCAAAACCCCCAGAATTGGTTTGCCGAGATTGAACAGCGTGAGTGTGCAGAGCAATTCTCAAATTTCTACTGACTAATATCATGTAGTCTCATTCTCTCCTGGAAATATGCCTCCAGGGGTGCGCAGCTCCAGTCATACCCTCGGGTGTTTTGATTAATTCCGTGCTGTCAGGCTGAACCGTCCAACGATCTTCTTCTGCAAGCCCGTCTATTTGCGTACGTCACCCTGGCTGTGAAGTCTCGACATATCATGAAGCAAAACACAGTTATTCCGATGTGGCGCAACACCGTCTTGGACCCAACATCTTGGAAATACCAATCAATTGCCCGCTTCAAAATTTCCAGCGTATGTCATTCGGATTATGTAACCACATCTTATCATGATTCTTGGCATACCGATGCATAGGCGCTGGATGGATGTGCGTTGATGGAGGAGCCGGCACCTTGCCACCCTCAGCACCAAACTACCCCTCTTCCTTTGCTCCGCCGGTTTCTTACTCGCTGCGTCCATACAATCTTTCAGTGATTGCAGATCCTGTCGTTGGACCGGCGACCGTGCTGTCATCTTATCAACTTTCTCGCATCGATTCTGAGCAGCCAAATGATTTACTAGGTGCCGGCTGCGCCGCCTACAACCTCGCTTTCCTGTTGGTGTTTATTGTTGAAGGGCACAGAAACACCACTACATACGGGTGACCAACACAATACAATTAGCCAGCCCTTTGGTGACACCCCTGTGCAGACATGTGGTGTTTATTAGGAAAGTATCGGTTCATTTCAAAACCGCCAAAAGTCATAACATAGTTGGGGGAGCCGCTATCGAGGCGTACTATGTGGTGCCCACGAAACACCTGCCATATTTGAGCTAAGCGCATGAGATACAGTGACGGGTGTACTACTAATGGGTTCCAGTGAGACTTGTCTGAAAACAAGACATTCAAAAGGCATGCTGAGATCCTGTCTTGCGTAAACAGAAGATTCAAAGGGCCATCACAAGGGGTAGCCCATGGCACTGCAGAAATGTTCGCGAAATCTACTGGTAACCAGCCCTAGGGGTTCACTCCAATACAAGAATTTGACAAAGTCCATCAGGGACTTGATGACTGGACGCCGATTAGGAACAGACATGTGGGATGAAGAACTGGAGGGGCACACTTTATATGTCAGGCTCACACATACCAATGACGAAGGGCGAGACACCCATCGATCCAATACGGACCAATAGGGAAGACTGAGGTTTTCGGGTTGGAGGAGGAGGGTTTGTCAATCACCCTGACATCAGTGTTGTGAGACATTTGTCCCTGGCAGACAGGGATTTAAAGGTTTTGCTTCCGAGAATGTTTTGACATATTTGTTCCAGGCGAACAGGAATTTAAAGGTTTTCGTTCGGAGAATGTTTTGACATATTTGGTTTTGGGTGTTATCAAAAGTTTGGCATGCCCTGGTGTTTAGGCTGATTTGTTCCTGGCAAGTGTCGGGTGCAGAATTTAAGGGCAGTGGGACCTAGCTAAAGCGAGGTGATACACCAACGTAATATTGCGAAAGTTCAAGCTCCTCCGATTGCAACTGACCATTTCTCCACAAGCAACTCTCGGAGGTGGAGAGGCAGTCACTTGTTGAAAACGTGGTGGCGGCCTTGTGCACTGTCACGGTTGAGAACGTCAAACAGGTGAGCGGTTCATCGAAGGGGTCAGATTTTTTTCTGAACGCCATTAATCAGCGATCTTTGGATATGTTTGCCTGTGTCAGTCGAAATATCTACCGAGCAATTCTCACTCAACTAATGATCATTGTTCTCTGCAGGTTCTGCTCTCGGAGAACAGATTGGGACAGGTATTGGTCTCACACCTTCCTTGCCTCTGTTTTGTGGAGTTTAAGGGCTCGTCAGGCAACACGATAAATCTTGCGCAATAGAATCATGGACTCCAGGCTCGAGGGATACTCATCTGTTTATACGGCCTTGTCGATCCATTTACAAAACAAAAGAGGGAAGACGTGCTCTGAACTAATTACCAAGAGTCTCGCAAGTAGTCAGAGTCATAGCAGCGGTCTTGAGCACTGGGTCTATCGGCATGTTCATGGGCGCGCGGTGCCGGCGCGCAGGAGTGTCCTTGCTGGGGTCTGCGGGAAAACTTGCTCGGTAATGAAGTGTGTGAGAAGGGCGCTCTGATGCCTGGGCATGGGATTGTGGAGGCATCTGCGTGGAAAGATGACAATGCGGCTTGTGAGAGACTTCGGCCAGTGTGTTCGACACAATGTCTCCGCGATCACGGTTACCAACGTCATCAAAAGGCTGACGTGAACCACAATCAAAACTAGCTCTCTTGTGAGGTGGGACATATGTTGGATAGGTGGGTGTCGCAGGCGAGGCCGCGGCGCTTTGGTAGTAGGTAGTGGGAGGAGAAGCAGGGGACATCGGTCTGTGCTCCGGGTCCTGCCTGGCTTCAGTTTCTTTTTTTTTTTTTTTTTTTTGGTGGTACATTAGCCAGTAGCAACTAACAATCAGTTAGCCCATCTGGTTTAGTAAAGTTTGAAATGTTAATTCCAGGGAGTGGTTGCCACCACCCAGAGAAATGCTCTAAGCACGCCCGGGGGGCAGTGTGGGGCTACCATGCTACCCAATCCCTCGGCTGTTTTGTTGATGGGGTTGGGTTTGCGGAGAAGCTTGGTTACCCACTAAAACTCTGGGCTCCCGTAGCCAATTGGCCGGTAAGCGATGTCCGTCGTCTAAAACGCCGGACCAGGTCTCAAGGACTAGTTGTGATGTCAATGTGGGGCGCCTCCCCTTAATCGGCCTATTTTCCAATCCTATGTCGACTTGCAGTCTTTGGTTTATATTAAATTTCCATTTATTGATAATTTCGTCTTTGGTGGCCAGTGCACCTCCTCGTGAGATGACACGATAACTTCCAGATCATGTACGCGGACTCAGACATCAAAATCCTGTACAGCCTCTGGGTGCCACGTTTCGGTCTTCCCTTATCATCTCTAAAGTCTGCCAGACCGCACCCCAGGATAGTGCCTAGGTTAACTTCTGGCCATTGGGCTTCCTTTTCTAACCATAGGTTCTTGGTAGCTTTCCATATTGTCTCTTGCCCGGGGCATTCACACTTGACCAAGATGTGCTCGAGGTCCTCGATCGTGCCGCAATTTTGGCGGATTGCCCGGTCTTCACACTCTGGGATATGTGTCCAGTATTTGCTGATCCTGTGGACGTCGTGTAGTCCCTTCCATAGGAATTGGGCCGTGCGTGGGAAGATATCTTTCGATGCGAGGGTGTTCCATATGTCAGCATCGGAGACATGTCTGCCAAAGATGTGTTCTGCTGCCTCTCTCACGGTTTTGAGCTTGTCCGCAGTCGACTTCCTCTGGGTCAACTTCTTGTCCTTGATCTCCCTTATGCTGCAGTAGAATACTTTCTGACGGTTCCCCTGCAGACTTAGTCCGGGAAGGGCTGTTCCTTTGGGTAGGGTGAGGTCCCATCTTGCCTCTGGTTGGGTCCTCGCAGCCCCTTTGGCCAATATGGTGGCTTGTCGACGCAGCATTCTCTCAGGTGAGCCGTTCTCCGCTACCCGAAGGAACATTGACGTGTTCCTGGCATTCAGTTCAGCTGCCAGGCAGCGCAATACATCGCGGTGCGGGACACCTACCCAACCCTCGCGTTCCCATATGGGAAGTTTCTTGTTTATCGCATCGTGGACATAGCTCTGGTTGCTAACTATCGTGAGTACCGTGTTTCTGCCTGTTGATAAGCATGGAAAATGACCAGACTTGAAATCTATCAATTTCAATGTTCTTGTTCTACTTACTGAAGTAGAACAATGCTTATTTATTGCTTTGCCCACAATGAGAGCCATAGTGAGGTCCGGACTGTTGGCTAAAGGCACTCCACAAGAGATTACATTGTATAGACTTGCCTGGTCACCGATACCACGAGGGTTGACGGCCAGGTGGGCTACAATGGAATTTCACGTAATTCCATGTTCAACCATTCGATCGAATTGGGACATTTGGAAAGTGTCATACATCAAGGGCATAACACATACCATCCATCTAGACTGTGAATTCATGAGGGATCCAGATTATTGCAGGTCAAATCAAATCCACAGAGTTGTTGGTGCAGTTGCAAGCACAAGTTCGATATTTGTGACATATTTGGTCACTGTGACTATAATCACATGAGCCTTGATGCCTCGGAGGGCTCAGGAATCATTCAGAGACATTCGGGTTCAGTTTGGGGACAAGGGAATGCCCTAACCCTCAGGAATTAGCATGTGAATAGGGTTCTGTTGGATGACTGAACTGCCATCAAAGATCTCGGAGCAAAAGGGCTATTTATCCGTAGGAAGTGTCCCAAGGAGGGGATGGAGTTTATCCGGGTGTAAATCTCGGAACAGAGTAGCTATTTAACCGTTAGAAGCATCCCAAAGGGGAAACATACACCATTTATCCGTAGCCTTTTATCCGTCTTCTTTTATCATGTGATATGTTATTGTTTGTATAAATACAGCCAGGTCTCCAGTGGAAAGCCAGTGAATTCACCCCTTCATGCTAGACGTACTCAGCTCAGCTGGTATTGTCGCTTGGGAAGCCTTGGATTCATTTGGAGTACCATTGGGAACTTGTTAGTTCTTTCTGTTATTCTTGGTCAAATATATTTGTTGGTTGTTGGATCTATGTGCGCATAAAGAATCTTAAGGAAACAGAATCGTATCGGGTCGTATCGGGTCATATTGGGTTTCATAAGGATTTAGGAAAAGCACACGGATTGGTACACAGAACACAAATATTATAGCCGAGAACATTGAAGGAGCACAAGTCTTGAGTCTATTGACTACCAAGCACTACCCCACACCACCCCATCAATATAAAACCACTCTCTGCTTCGTCTAGACCTTATTAGAGTCTCTGGATCGGCTATTGGAGCGTTCTCAGTATTTATGTGTAAATAGCTATTACCATATCTAGTTCAAATATCAACCTAATACTTGGTTGGAACCCCGTACTCGCACCACTCGATTGTTTGGATTAGTGTTTAGCGTTGGTTTAGTGTTTGTTAGTGCTCAGGCATTGATAAACATTATCCTACATTTCACATCTGTTCAGGTAGTCAGTGTTTCACCGTGTTTTTCATTGCCTCTAGCGCTGCGTAGAATTCAGCCGCATATTGAGTCTGCTCGCTCAAAATTGGGATACATTTCCCAGTGTTCCTGACATTGTCTGCCTCGAAGTATAGGCCGGCCGCGGCGGTTGCCCTTCGGCTCGGCGGAACATGTACCGCCGCTGCAATATATATTGTTGTAGTCTCCGGCTCGGGCGTTCCCTTATTTCGTCATCTCACTACGGGGTCTGGCCTCACTTTTGGTTCGTCCGCACGTTTGGTCATCATCCGTAGGCCTTGAGCAAGGCTGCTGATGCTTTTGGTGGGCGGGAGACGGTCCGTGTCATCCTCCGGGACTGGGGTTTCGTCAGCGCCCGGTGTTGGAAGCCATTCAGGTAGGATCTGGCGCAGTCTAGAGGCTGCTGCAGCTGCGCAGCTGTGTGGGTTTTCACAGTCGTAAACTGTTCTATCTTCTTCGCAGTCATTGCATTCACATGAATCTAGGTTTTCATGCTCTGGGTCATCCAGGCGTCGAGTTAGGTTTAATCCGTCCCCAACCGTCTGTACCGAATGGTTCTTTTGCATACAGTCTGCTTTCTCACCATTGTTTAGTTGTCTCTTTCTGTGGTCCGCTCCTGGATGATACCAGAGTGGCATTTCCTTCTTTATCTGGGTGGAAGGGCAAACAGCTTCGAAGCTCATTCCGTATTTGTTCACACACTTCACCAGGTCTTTATGTAGGGCTGGAGGGTCCCTCTCGTTCACTTTGAGATCTTGGACCATGAGGTTCGTTTTTGCATCTTCCTTGGCCCCAACTGACTTAACTATGTGTTGGGATAGACCATGCAGTGCCAAGGATCCCCAGTGGGAGCGTTTCTGCGGGTCTGGTTCCGCCAGTTCAGCAGCCTTAACCATTAGTTGGGCTTCATTCTGTGCTTTCAGATCAAATAAACCAATTCCTCCTTGGTCTCGGGTGGCCATGAGTGCGTCACTCGAGATCATCGCTGACTTGGAGTCATCTATGAGCTCCTTTTGGGCCCTCAGGATATGTTTTACCACGACTGGAGGCATCCCATTTACTTGGGCTAGATATTGCGTGCGCGACCCGGCCACTATTTGGTCCGCATGTTTCTTCATTGTGAGCGTCGGGTTGATATTTGCCCACCTTGCGTAATCCGCATCACTTTTTTCCAGGACCGGTGTCCATACCCCGAAGGCCTCCACTCCATTTCCTATGAAACTGCCAAGGATCCGGACCGCCTCCCCTTCAGCGGCGATATGTATGTTCTGAGATATTGGAGCATCGTTCGGGTTCAATTGTCTTGTTGCGATGATCCTTTCCCGGAATTCGGGGGCACCAAAAGGTATGATCTCTGCCTTGGCGACATTGAAATGGGCGCCGGATGCGAGACACCATTTATCCAGCACTGTTTTCAGATCCTCGAAATTGTCGTGCTCGGTTAGGTAGGCAGTTGTGTCGTCTGCAAAAAGCTGGAGTATGGTGCTTTCCGCTACCCCAGGTATAGCATATCCTCTGAGGTTGGAGGCGCGCAGCATAGACGCCAACGGCTCAATGGCCAGGTTAAAGAGTAGGCAGGACAGCGGGTCGCCCTGACAGACTCCCCGTGTCACCCGGAAGGAGGAGCTAATTTCCCTGTTTATAATAATGTGCGTGTCCGCGTATTTATACAGTGACTTCACGGTATTAATGAAGTGCTCAGGTAGACCATGTTTCTGGAGAACGTCCCATAGGTACGGGTGCAATGTCTTGTCGTACGCTTTCTCTTGATCCAGTGCAACTATGACTCCATTCTGTAGGTCCTTCTCAGAGTATTCTACAACCTCCATGGCAAGGTATATTGCATCTGTGATTTTGCCCCCCTTCATGAAGCCTGACTGATCTTTGTGGATTAGGTAAGGAGCTACTCGGCTCAGTTTATTTGACAGCGCCTTAGTAAAAAGCTTATAGTCTGAGTTGAGAACAGTTATAGGGCAGTAGTTTGCTATATCGGTCCTATCTTTTTTCTTAAAGAGAGGGCACATCCATCCTAGGGAGAATTTTGCATCCTCAACCATGTCGTGGTTTTCAATGTCATTATAGACCCAGGTAAGTACCTTAATAATATCACACGTCTTCCTCGCTGGTTCATCACCATCCTCGCTCTGATTTTCTTTGTGGATTGATACCAATCTTCCCCAGAACTCCGTGGGGATCCCGTCTATTCCGGGTGCTTTTCCTGATGCCGCTTCGTTTAGTGCGGCTTCTATATCCTCCTCTGTAATGTTCTCAGCAAGTGGGCCCATGCCGACCCCTTCTCAGGTTGGAGGCATTAATCCCAGAGCCTCTCTCCGTGCCGCGTCTCGCAGCTCCTGTGCGATGTCGCCTCCGTCCCATTGGAGGTCGTTATGGAAGGCATGGGCAATTTTGGCCATCTTGGACGAGCGCCTGCTGCCCTGTTTGGGCGTTATATCAGTCCTGCGAAGGTACGTCAATGTATCCCTCGGCTTCGGGTCCTTACTAAGGCTCACCACGTATTTGGTCATGTGGTTCAGCTCTGTGAAGCCCCGGATCCTTGTCTCCAGCCTTTTCCGCTCGTGTTGGCGGTCCACAATGTTGTCAATCGTTTTTTCAATCTTTGCTACCAGTTCTGCAATCTCTTCTTGTGTTTTTTCCAGCGCTGGTGAGTCAGGTTCCCCTTGTGTGTGCGGATCATCCTCCGCTCCTGTGTCAGCTTTACCATTTTCATCCTCCTCATTATTGGATATAGGAGTGCGGTTCTTTAGTAATGCTTCTCTCTCCCTGATCAGGCTTCTCCTCTTCTTCTCGTAAGCACCAACAGCAGTCTTGGCTCTCTTTTGGGCCAGCACCATCATTTTGTCCTTGAAAGTCTTAAGTTTTGTCTGGGCATTTGAGAGTTCGGTGCGGGGCGCCGACATCGACACCTCTAGTTCGCAAGCAGCCTTCTCGGCTTGGTCCATAAATATTTTATCATTGAGGAGGAAAGCGGCATCATAGGTCGGCCTTTCCCGATGAATGGGGCACCAGGCACGGATATGGTTACCGAAACCATTCTATGGTCGGTGAGTCCTCCGGCCACATCATCAATTTCCCACCGGTGACAATTTTTCAGTAGTGCGGGGGAGACTAGGATTTTGTCAATGCGAGATAACGTCGCTCGAGAACTTACGTGCATGTAAGCTTTGGTATCTGGGTTATTTTGTCTCCATCTGTCCTTGACGTCCATTAGACGCGTAAATCTCAAGTAGGCGGCTACCACTGCATCTGGGTCAGCGTGGTGCAGTAATCTGTCAATTACATCTGGGACAAGGTTGAAATCACCGCCCACAGCATCTGGTACGGGCAGGTCCGTTGTGAGCCATAAGTCACACAGTGAGTCCCAGAATTCTATTTTTTCAGCGTCCGATTCTGTAGGGGCATACAGTCCCAGTACCATCATTGTGCGTGTCCCATGCCACGGGATCACGGCGAGCATGGCCTTCCCGGGAATGAGATAATGTATCTTTATACCTTCTATGTTCGTGATCTCCCTGTTTAGGACAATAGCCACACCTTTCGCAGCGGGGTTTTCAGGGTATTCATAATTAAAGAGTTTCAGGCGCTTGCTCATGAAACTATCTTCTATTTCCAGGGCTTGCGCGGAGGACATATGCGTCTCCATAATGACCAGTACCCCAATTTTCTGTTCTCGCATCATGCGATGAATACTGTGCCATTTGTGTCTGGGTTGCGATAGTGAGGTTGCTTTAATACCATTAATATTTATCGCTTTCAGGTTCAAGTTGGCCCGTGTGTTGCGGGCGATGCACAGGTTGCCAACTTGCTGCTTCTCTCTTTTGCGGTAGAAGAACGCTGATGCGTTGTCACGATTTAGACGCTATCTAATCGCGACAACACCTTATCTAAGCGCCTAATCAAGCACTCGTCTATTTAAACACCAAGGCTATGCTTGAGTCATCAGTGATCGGACAGCCAGGGATCGGGTTCCCACAGGAACATGCCGATGAAGCACGACGGATTGGTGATCGGACAGCTGACAGGTGTCATGCTGCGGACATGTGGAGTATGCATGGGCATTACTCAGAACACATGGCTTCAGGACGTTTATTACTCAGAACACATGGTTCTGGCATGTTTATTATTCAGAACACATGGTTATGGTGCCTACTGCACATGGACGCTCTATTGTATATATTATTAGCATTAGTTACATAGCCACAGTTGAACAGTATAAGTAGTGTAGCTAGTCGCTTGTATTCCTTAGTCTTTTATTCCATCATTCTTCGAGCCTCACTCTTACCGAGCACCTCCAATCCGCATTGTGCGTCCATTGGGTGTTCTTGAGCCTTGAGTGTGACATGCGTGGTCCTCATCCCGTGGGCAACCCCTCAAGGTATGTATGTACCCACCATGCTGTCATGTGGGAGAAAATAACAATGACCAATAGTGATACCTGTCCTTCACCCGAGGAACCAGCCAGACTATGTCTACCTTGGTCTCAGGTCTGTGTACCCCATCTACAGGTAGACACAGGTAAACTGGGTATGTCTACTGATCATAGACTTAGGTAGCCGGACAGGTCTGTCTACCCTGCGTCTACCCCAGTAGACAGACCCTCTGTCTACTGGGGGTTGGAACACAGTGAAGATCAAACAGCAACACCTCCGCTGTCCGATCTCCAACATTCTCTATCTGGACCTTGACCTCCCCGGCCCTGTCCTGAAAAGACGATGGGGGTTATATACCTTTGCAAACGTACCAGGACAAAGTGCTGGTGTCTGCTATGCTGGCAAGTAGTGCATACCTCCCTCCAGAAACCTATGATGTGGCACCAATGAGGTCTTGTGGTCAGAAGTTATGGTGTCTACGGCATGTTGCTCTTGCTAACTGTCTGTCAGTCAAGGGTGGTTCTTGATCTCAACATCATCAGTTGGACGACCTGTAGTCAATGTGGTTGCTAGTAGCCTTTGCATACCTTCGTCAATATACGGGGATGAAGCACAGGTGTCTGCTGTGCTAGCGAGTAGTGCCTCCCTCCCTCCAGACACCTATACAATGTGGCACAGATGAGGCTTTGTGGTGAGAAATTATTGTCCACCTCATGTTGCTCTTGCTAATTGTTTGTCAGTTGTATCGGCAAATGTGGCAACATTTGAAAGGCTTGAGTGCTGAGCTGTAATGCCCTCTAAATACCATGGCATCACGAGTGTGGTACAGTTAATTGTTTCGCTTTGCTTGCACACGTGGTTGAGATCCGCAAACCTGGACCCCTCTGTGATAAATAAGGGGCAAACGTCTCAGAGACTGTACGTCTGTCAGGCGGAAGACACGGTAGTGCCCAGAGACACAGAGCTGAACCTGGAACAGCGGATTATCGTCACGGGGATGTCGACGAAACTTACGGGTAAACTATTTCGGCATAGCTGAAAGTGTAGCCGAAAGCATTGAATAATATGTGTCCAAAAGTCACCAACTCTGAATATATTGTGAATTGACTTCCAAAATAATTCATGGTGAAGTTGTCTTAAATTTGTTGAACATATGGATTTCCAAATCATTTTGTCTGTTGGGGTATAATCAGAAATTTCTTGCACAGAGCAACGGATATGGTCTAAGTTGATAAATGTTGACTTTCTGTGTGGCACAGGGTAGATGCTCTTGATGATTTTTGTAAAAATTTGCTGGGATCCTTGTGAGATTAGAATGCCAGGGCAATTGAACATTACATCAATCTGGGTGTCAACCTCGAGCGGAGGGCATGGTTTAACACCTAAAGTAAAAGGAAAAATAATCTTTGTCTGCTTAAATTGTGTTCGTGCAACTGGCTCACTGCAAATACTGCCTTGAAAAGGGGGGAAGCTTGGATCTGACATATTATTCTCAGATTTTGTGCGCTCTTTAGTGTTTTGAGCAGATAGTCAGAGGAGGAGCATAGTAATAGGGGGGCATTCATTGGTAATCTGTGCAAGACGATGAGGACAGCACCAAGTATTCCTGATTTGAAGTTGATTTTAATGGTTGGATTGTCAAATGTGAGGCATACAGTTTCATCCTCCTGTAGCTCATGTGAAACAATCTTGAATCTAGCAGTAATTTGAGCATCATATTGACCAGCATGTTTTACGTGTATATGAAGAGAGGCTGTTATCAGCTCTGGGGTGGCTCAACTCGGCCTTGTCATTTTGCAGAAATTTCATTCATTGAGTCTTCACCAGCAAAAATCCGGAAGCCATTTTTGACACTGAGCAATCTGAAGTATGGGTTATAAGTCATTGGTTTGTTTTCTTCAATCTCTTGCTGGTTAGCCTCCGTCTCTTCTGTTGTTAGTTCAAGATCATCACACAGGTCAGCAATTGGGACCAATGGATTCCATTTTGGCATAATACTCTCTCTTAGAATTTTAGCAGTGTCAATGCACTTTCCAGGATTTGGGCATTCAAGCTCATTCCGATCTCTGTTGCAAGCTGGGCACACATAATTTTTTCGGCCAATGCCACTAGGATTGATAGTATGTGGTTGTCTTGGTACTGTAGTTGTCCTTGTAGCAATTATAAGTGCATCTTTGACTGTCCGAACTACATGTTGGTTTCTGAGACAGGTTGCAGCATCTCGAAGGCATGCATTTTTGTAAGTTGGATAATGGACAGAGGGGTGTTTCCATATTGGCAACTCAAGCTGCACTTTATAAGGTCAATTGAGAGTGCTGTAAATTTGAGGTTAAACTCTTGTGCTGCAGATATCATGCGTTTGAGGTCATCAGGTATTGTGTTTGACCTAGGAATGGGGAAATGGACATTGTTCAAGAAAATGTTGATGATTTGACCAGGCCAAATATTTAGGTAGCTAGTCTCCAAGTAATTTATGAGTATGTAGTCAACAAAATAACACCATAATGCTCGATCCTCTCCTTGCATGAGGTAGCATTGAAGATTCCACAGATCAGTTGTTTTATTTCGAGAAGGGATGTCTAAAATTCCTTTACCTCCTTGATCGACCGGGAGGATCATTGTCTCCTGTGACACTCTGGCTGTCTTTCCATCCCATAAGAGGGACCTTATCAGTTTTTCAAGGGTTTCTTCAATGTCCTTTGGCATTCCTTGAACTCTGGTCAGATATTGTGTCCGGCCACCAATTACCATGCTAATGATATGATGCTTGCCTTTTAGGCTCGGATGTGTTGTTTGCCAGTGCATGAGGTCTGTATTAATTTTTTCCAAGACAGAAGGCCATGGTGTAGTGTAGGGGATATTATTTCCAATCCATGCACCCAGCATACGGCAGCTCTCACCGTCGGGGACAATTCTCACATTTTTGTTGATTGCACCAATTGGGTTTTGGTCATTGATCCGTCTGTCTCTTATGACCTTGTTTCGATAGGCAGGCCTCCCAAAGGGAAGGAGTACAGTTTTGTGCTCATTAAATTTTGCAGTTGATGCAGCACACCAGAGGCGTAGAATTCCCCACTGGGTCTCCATAGAGTCAGTGGATTTCAGATAGATTGTTGTATCGTCAGCAAAAAGTGACACCACCAGATTTTTGTTTGTTCCAGGAATAGCTACTCCCTCAATGTCAGATTTCCTGATGAGACATGCAAGAGGCTCAATGGCCAGATTAAATCAGGAGAGGGGGTCTCCCTGTCTCACACCCCTGGTAACAACATATAGCTCACTGAGTTCACCATTAATCATAACTATAGTTTTGGCACCAGTGTACAGGCTTTTGATTGTGTTGGACAATTTGGCAGGAAAACCCATATGGTCTAAAACCCGCAGCAGGTAATCATGGTTAATTCGGTTGTATGCCTTTTCTTGACCAAGGGTGATAAGAATCCCATTTTCTTCTACCACTTCAGCATAGTTGAGCAGGAATTTAGCTAATTTAACCTGGTCCTCAATTTTTCGCCCTTTCATGAAACCTACTTGGTCAGGTCGTACCAGAGAAGGGGCAACATTCATTAATCTGAGAGAGTAAGCCTTTGTCATAAGTTTATAGTCTGTATTCAATAATGTAATTGGTCTGTAGTTGCCAATGAGACCTGTGTCTCCTTTTTTATACACAGGGCATAGCCATCCCATGTTAAAGTTACATCCCTCGGTTATTCCAAACTGTTCAATATCGCTGTATAGGTCCACCATGAAGCCCACAGTGTTGAAAGCTCCACCTGGTTTGTCTTTAGAACTTTTGTACTCAATAGGAATCTTCAAAGCTCAGATTTCGAGCTCATTTCACGCTCATTTCGGTTTCATTTCGTTGCCAGTTTGGCCGTATATTTTCGTGACCTGATGTGACAACTGGGGTCAATTTTGCTTAGATTTCACTTAGCTCTCCTCCATCAATCCCGCACACCATCCTGATGGATCCTGCCTTCCCGCCTTGACCACGCCACCCCATTTCCGCCACTTCAAATCAACATCCTTTCAGAAATCTAACTGAAGAGGTTGGAAGATCAATCTGAGTAATTGTTAATGAGAAAGGGTCGGAGGTTTAGAGTGGTCCAGGAAGATGAATAATTGTCTTCATTGTCGAGCTCAATGAGCGGGAGGGTGTTGAGCGCGATAACCGACTGATGACGGGCAACCATCAGTGTTCTTTTGAAATGAGATTTAACTCTGATACTGATGACTATTTCAATCATTTCCGAGCTTTCCGGTCACACTCGTGGTGAAATGGAAAATGAAATGAGCTCGAAATCTGAACTTTGAAGTGTAAACATGACGGATAGTTTACAGCTATTTACTGATCACATGTTACGGTACTTTACTTTCTGCTTCGTACTTCTATCTTGAAATCCATACGCTGGCCATATTCATCTTGTGACCTCTCTAAGCTTCTTCTGAACCTCTCTTTTCTTGGTCTTCTAGTGTTTCCCTGGTCTTCCCAGGTGAGCTTCCACTTTTTTTTTGAATATCAGCCTCCGTTTTGGTTCCGCGGAAACAAACGACGATCCCCATCATCATTTAATTCCCAAAGCCCACCGCCCACCCCCGCGCTACCCCACATCGTGGACGCGCTCGTCGTACCTATGGAGAGACCCACCCCAACGAGCTAGCTAGCTCATTCCCCAATTCTTCAGGCCTACATTAGTGCACAGCCACAATCCCCAAAGGAAATTTCCCACTTCCACGCTGCCTTCCCCAAAGACCCGAGCAGCCCACCGAGCTGCCGCCTCACAGCTGCCACCCTGGTCCAACTCCTCATCCCCTTTGACGTTGATCGCACGGACATTCGCGCCCTGACGCCTCTTACACCCCCGTCGTCACCCTCATCTTCTTCCTCAGACGACTCACCCCACGACGCACCTTCACACCCGCTACCATGCCTACCGAAGCCACCATCAAGTCCAACTCCAACAAACTGCCCACCCTCACTGCTGGCACGGTAACACCGCTCGTCGCAATGAATTCTTCTTTTCGTGTGCCAACTATTTCCGTGTGAAGAAAGTCGAACCCGACGTCCAAACCACGATGACCTTCTCGTGTTTCCGTGACCAGCACATCATCAATTGGTTGAGCGCCCTCAAGAACGCCGCTCGCCTGAGCGACATGCCTTTCTCCAATTTCCAACTTGAATTCAAACGGAAGCTCCTACACATTGACTGGGAACAGCGCACCCGCGCCGAAATCCTCGTCAGCCGTATGAAAGATACCGAAATTTTTTCCGAATTCTCCACCAACGTCATCGCGCTGAACTCCCTCCTCCTCGAGACCAAGGCCCACCTCAACGACACACGCATCCGGCACACTCTCGAGGCAGGCATGATCAAGAGCCTACAGTTCATCTACAATAAGGATAAGGCCGCCAATGCCATCGACGCTGATGAGCTGGATGCATGGATCAACGTGGTAAACTCCATTGATGAGGATCGCGCACACTTGCTCGCAACCGCCCACTGTAGAGGAGGCTCTGAAGCTCGCAAAGTGGAAGGCCGCTGATGACGGCGAGCATGCCGCCAAGAAACCCTTTGCCAAATCCTCACGCAAAGTCAATACCGCACCCTCGAGTGCCGCCGCTGGCCCATCCAGTTGGGCACACCATTTGTCGGCAAAAAGTGCCCGAAGTTGACTGACGATGAGCGCAAACTCCTCATCGAGAACGATGGATGCACTGTCTGCCGCTGCGTCTTTGTAGGCCATGATCACACCACCTGCACAAACGGCTTCCCATCCGGGGAAAACTACGTCCCCGTAACCGCTGACACCATTGCTACCACTGCCGCCGCACGCTCCGCCAACAAGGGCAAGGCCAAGCCCATCGCCATCGTCATGAATCCTGTCGAGGACTCTGACGACTCTAATGACACGGACCCTGACCTGTCGGTGAGCCCTTGCCTCCACCATGCCTTGCATTTTTTCTGGGACTGCCTCATTGAGGGGCCCATGTCCAATCTACCGTTAGAAATTCGTGGGCCGATGGACGACAGTGCCTTTCTAGCGCTGATCGACACCGACCTCACTGACGGACTTGGACTATGACAATTCAAATTGCACAAATCTGAACACATCACACTTGTGCTTGCCGATTCCAATTCTTCTTCAGATACAGACACTCTTCTTACAGAATACGTAAAATTCGGTTTACATTCCCGAGACCAACAATGGTCCTCTTCTGTTGTACAATTCGTAGTTGCTCCCAACCTGTGCGCACCTGCAATACTTGGTCTACCATGGCTCATAAAGAATAAAATTGTCATGGATTACGACGCGAGATCTGCCGTTGATAGGCGTACAGGCTTTGACTTACTGAACTAGCCACCCATTCCCCCTCAACCGAAGCCGAAGCTCAAATTACGAGAAAAGATTCGCTGCACACAGACCGATCGCAAAACAATGCTAAAGGAACTGGAATCTGTCTGCGAAAAGAGATGTCTTGACCTGGAATCTCGCAATCTCTTTGAACCGGTGAAACCTGTTGACATCATTGCGGCCGTGCGCGAACGGGTTGAAATACTGGCACACTGGGATGAACTTCAGAAACGTGGAGAATCCTTAAAGAATGAATACCCTACACTCTTCGAACCTATGCCACACGCAGACAACTTGCCAACTGAGGTGCTTTGCCGGATCTCTGTAAAAGATGCCGACTTCTCGTTCAAAACAAGGACTTATCAGAGTCCTCGCAAATACAAAGAGGCTTGGCAAACACTAATACAGAACCACCTCAACGCTGGCCATATACGACCGTCCTCTTCGCCATATGTATCACCTGCCTTCCTGATACCAAAGGCAGACAAAACAGCCTACCTCGCTGGGTCAATGACTATTGACCTCTCAACACGAACACCGTACATGACTCATTCCCCTTACGCTGAATTGACGACATCCTCGCCGACTGTGGCAAAGGAAAAATCTGGTCAACAATTGATTTCACCGACAGCTTCTTTCAGACATGAATGCACCCGGACTCTGTGAAATACACAGCAGTTAACACCCCACTCGGCCTCTATGAGTGGTCGTGATGCCACAGGGCCTGCACAATGCCCCTGCTGTCCAACAACGCTGCGTAACGGCAGCGCTACGCGGCCTGATTGGAAAAATCTGTCACGTATACTTAGACAACATTATCATATGGTCTGAAAACGTTGACGACCATGACAGAGACACTCGCCTCGTTTTCAATGCGCTTAAGCAAGCGGGCCTCTACTGTAACCCAAAGAAAACAAAACTTTTCTGCTACGAGGTTGATTTCCTCGGCCACCACATCTCTCAACGCGGCATTGAAGCCTCAACAAAAAAAGTTGACCGCATCATCGCATGGCCAACTCCCAAGTCCGCAAAAGATGTTCACGCCTTCCTAGGCCTTGTCAGATACATCTCTTCCTTCCTCCCGGATCTTGCAGATCACACATGCATACTTGAAAAATTAACAACAAAAAGTTGTGAAAAGGAATTCCCGCCTTGGTCAAGTGAATCCCAAGAAGCTTTTGTCGCTATCAAGCAAATCATAATAAGCCATGACTGCCTCACAACAATTGACCACGAGAATCGTGGGAACAACCAGATATTTGTCATAGCAGACGTGAGTGACAAGCGCTCCGGTGCAATGCTGTCCTATGGTCCGACTTGGGAAACTGCCCGACCCGTTGCCTTTGACTCCATGTCCTTTAAGAAAGCTGAACTTAACTACCCTGTACACGAAAAAGAAATGCTTGCAATTATACGGGCACTTCATCGATGGTGTGTTGACCTACCAGGCTCCCACTTCACGGTCTACGCTGATCATCGAACGCTCGAAAACTTTGAAACTCAAAAAGATCTCTCTCGCCGGCAAGCCCGCTGGATGGAGTTCATGAGCCAATATGACTGCAAGATTGTATATGTTCACGGCGAAGACAACACCGTTGCTGATGCCCTATCCTGAACCGAATTTGAGGACAGTACAGAGGCTGAAGAAGCAGCTGCTGAGCCCTACACGTACCACGACGCTGATGAGACAACTCCCGCACTGATTGCTGCAATCTTGAAGGCCTCCAACCAGTCCCCTTTCCAGGCTGTACATTGGATTGCACACACCCGCATCCGCGGTGCTACCATTCCTGAGCCAGCCTTGCCACTAGCTTCCGTACTGAAGATCTCAAGTGATGCAAAACTGCTCAATGAGATCCGCTCAGGGTACGAGAAAGACAGCTGGTGCAAAAAGCTTATATCTGCCAGCCAAGGCATGCCCGGCCTTGTCTACATACAGCCAGAAAATCTCTGGTATGTTGGCGACAGACTCATAATCCCCCGTGTCGGGAACCTCTGTGAAACCTTCTTCCAACTCGCACATGACAACCTCGGTCACTTCGCTTTTGACAAATCATACAAGGCCCTACATGACGCTTATTACTGGCCTAACATGTGCCGCGATCTGGAAACCGCCTACATACCTGCCTGCCCTGACTGCCAATGTAATAAATCCAGAACTACTAAGAAAGCTGGTCCACTGCACCCACTGCCTATCCCTGATGAACGCGGCAACTCTGTTGCTATTGACTTCTTTGGCCCTCTCCCACCCGACCAGGGTTTCAATTGCATTGTAACCTTCACGGACCGCCTGAACTCGGACTTCCAAATCGTTCCCACCACTACAAACGTCACTGCACCCGAGCTCGCGCTCCTTTTCTTCGACCACTGGTACTGCGAAAATGGACTCCCACTTGAGATTGTATCTGATCGTGACAAACTGTTCGTCTTGGCCTTCTGGAGAGCTCTCCACAAACTCACCGGCACCAAACTCAAAATGTCAACCGCTTACCACCTGCAAACCAACGGTGCTAGTGAGCGCACTAACAAGACAGTCAACCAGGCCATCCAATACCATGTTACACGAAACCAACGTGGTTGGGTCCATGCACTACCATGGGTCCGGTTTGACATGATGAACACCGTGAACACATCAACCGGCTTCTCGGGTTTCCAACTAAAGACTGGCCGCTCCCCGCGCATAATCCCACCGCTTATCTCTGCCCCTGCGTCCAATGCTCCTACGGAAGAAATTCTCGCTGCGAAAATTATTGCTCAACTTGACCTGGACGTCACAGAGGCAAAGGAGAACCTTCTCACAGCCAAAATCAACCAGGCCCAACAAGCCAACAAACACCGCGGACCTGACTTTGACCTCAAAGTAGGCGACCGTGTCAGGTTATCCACCACAAATCGTTGTGGAGCGTACAAACGTAAGGGCGAGAAGCATGTAGCAAGGTACATGTGCCGCTTCGACGGCCCTTACACAATAATCGCAAAACACGATGAGACTTCAAATTTCACCCTCTCGCTACCCAACCAACCAAACGTATTCCCGGTCTTCCATGCTTCCGAAATCGAACCTTACATTGAAAACGATGACGTCCTCTTCCCAAGTAGGAAACTCAAAGAACCCGGACCCGTGTTGAACGATGATGGCGAGGAGGAATGGTACATTGAGGCCATTGTGGACGAACGCAACAGAGGCCGCGGCAAACAATACCTCGTCCGGTTCGCAGGTTACGGAAAAGAGGCCGACAAGTGGCTCCCCGGTCGCGAACTTGCGCAATGCACGGCACTCGACGACTGGCTCGCAAAAACAGATTAACTTCCCTTACCCCACCTCCATATATCCCTTTCCCCTGCCCACTCACTCACCTACGCCAAGCTCTCAGACAGCATACACTGACTTTCGTGGGAGGGGGAGGGTGTAAACATGACGGATAGTTTACAGCTATTTACTGATCACATGTTACGGTACTTTACTTTCTGCTTCGTACTTCCATCTTGAAATCCATACGCTGGCCATATTCATCTTGTTCCCTCTCTAAGCTTCTTCTGAACCTCTCTTTTCTTGGTCTTCTAGTGTTTCTCCCCTGGTCTTCCCAGGTGAGCTTCCATGAAGATCCCTAATGTCCATTGTTTTGAAAAATTCATATGGAATACCATCTACTCCCGGTCCTTTGCCATTACTAGATATTTAAGGGCTTGTCACACATCATCTTCTGTTAGATCTTTTACCGCCCATTATGGTTTAGCTCCTCCTGTTCTTTGGAGAGTTGCATTGATCAAGTGCGAATATAATTCATAAATCTTGGAGTTTTGAGGAGATTGGGAAGTTCCAAATTCTTGGTCCATGTTGCTCATCTGCTCGGCATGTTAATTGGACGGAAATCATGTAGTGATCACTGGCAATTAGGGATGGTTGAATTGACCAATTTCGATACCTTGTAAAACGGTTGACAGGGACATAGATTCTGTCAAGGCATGCTCCAGATAAATGTAACTCATTTGTGATTGTGCTAGTGCGCTTCTGAAAGCAAGTGTATTCATTTGTATCAGGAAATGTTGTCCGCCAGCCATCTTGCATGCGGAAGAGGGCTTTCAAGCACAAGAAACTCAATGGAACTTGCTCCTGCTTGTTTGACGTACGATCTTTAGTATTTTCAACGAAATTCCAATCACCCAGTGTTTCAGTTGGAAGAGGGAGTTCCAAATTTTTCAAGTAACAATACCATATTTTAGCCCACATTTTCTCTCTTTCCTGAGGTGTATTCGGGGCGTAGATATTAAGAATATTTATTGTTTCTCCCCTATGTGATGGGATAACAAGCAGGATTGAATGCCCCTCAATAAGGATGTATTCCTTGACGTTTTCTGTGTCAACATATTTTTTATTTAAAAGAAAGCTAACTCCAGCTGTGGAGTCTGGTTTTATTGGGTGGCCAGAGTTGAATAGTTTGAACCAATTTCTGTAAATGTTATCAAACTGACTAGCAGCAATGTCATCCATGTGTGTTTCTTGCAAGGCAAGAACACCGATCTGATTATTATCAACCATCTTCTTCATGTATATGAATTTGTGTCCTGTATTGGTCATAGATTTATTTTTTTCTCTCCCATTTATATTCTGAGATGCAATTGTCGGTACCTTGGCTGAATTCCCACTCGGGAGGCGTTTAGGTCACCAGAACGCTACGGAGAGACGCCACCCGACCGCTACGGCGCGAGATAGAACGGATATTTGAAACACGACAGCCGAGAGCAGGTAAGAGGGAACTAACCGGGGCACGGTAACGGAAGGCGGGAGAATGGATGAGGTGGGTGCTGGGGCGATAGATTGCACGGGAGGGGCGATAGTTTGAATGGACGAGTCAAAAGGAACAAGATCGAGAGGGCATGTAGCCTGAATTGTCAACAAAGATGAAACGGGAGAAGTTGAGCATTGTCCAAATGGCGCTACGTTCGAGGATGTGGGCTGTGATTCATCGCATTCCAAGGGGCATATGAACTCTGTGACCGGGAAGGGGAGATGGTGCGATGTTGGGGCTGCCATCGCAGAAGTTTGGCGTCGACCGAGTCCCCCTACGCTCGAGGATGTGCGCTGTGCTTCATTGCGCTCGAAGGGACATGTGGCTTCAGTTACCAAGGAAGGAAGATATACGCAGGTCGGAGCAGGCTTCGCAGAAACTGGGTGCTGAGTTATCGAGGAATTTCGGATATCGGATCGCAGGGATGATGTGCCGGGACCTTCAGAAACTGTACAGGGCGATGTGAGGAAGTCCCGTTGAAGGAGTGAAGTAAAAGAAACGCACAATTCGCTGTGGGATCGTCCTGCTGGGAGAAGATAGTACTCGTGTATCTCCAAACAGCCGGGACAACTGCGCGGGTAAGCCCACCCAGTACAAAATGAGGAACGTATGACCCTCTAAGCAGACGAACGACTGGTCATGGTAAGGATGGGGGTGGAAAGCCGCGGAGTTCCAAGCAGGGTCACGCGTACGGTCACGCGTAAAGAAATACCAACAAAGTGACACCATCGAAAGACAGCTGATTGAGAGGTCATATTCGGGTCTGCGCGCATGCACTACCATACGCTACTCGGAATCATCGGGCTTGGCAATATAGCAAGGTGGAGAGGAGCATCGGCGTCGTCCATCACCCACTCCCTCCGCAGCCGTTTGTACACCTCTTTGAAGCTGTCCACGGACCCCTTCTCATGGACGAGGAGTAAGGACACGACCTCACCGTCGCCATCCTCAAAAAGCCGCTGCACCTCAACTCTGAACTTGACAGCTTTCACCACGTTCATGAGGCCCGTGGGATCTCTAGCTTCGTCGAGGCGACATTTCAGCACACCCAGTCCTTCCGAGTCCTCCAGAACAACCCGGACATCCATTCCCATCAGCAACCTCCTGCACTCGTTCCTCGTGATATGAACTTCACGCGCAGAAGATAGCGTGTACGCGACTGGCTTGAAGCTGAAGACATTCCCCAGCCAGGATCGCTTCGGCGAAGAGGATATGGGCGAAAATGGCGATGGCAACGGCAGTGAGAAAGATGAGCCGTCAGAGAATGCGGGAGAGGTCGGCGAAGCCTTCCGTTTCTTGAGCTTTGCTGAACGCAGTCTAGAAGTGGGCTCTATTATCTGGACCTTCTTGGTGTCGCTTGGGATGTTCCGTCTCTTGCCGCTTCTCAACGATGACTTCTTGACGATGTTACTTGACCCAGCATCCGTCAGAGGATCGCCGACATTCTCCTTGTTACGACTGCTCGTGTCCACGGTCGGCCGATCGGGTCGCACTTTTCGCCGAACGCTGAGAGGCCGCGTACCAACAGAGGAGCTATCCCCTTCAGGTTCATCGAAGTGCGTGACCGGGGTCGAGGGCGGAGCATAGACATCAGGGAGGGGTAGGCCGCCGAAAACTTCCTTGAGAAGATTGAGATTCGGGGATCCGGAAGAACTCCCTGGATCCATTCCGGTTCTGGCTTGCAGAGCATTGAGATGGTTGACAATCTGGTGGAAGAAGGCCTGCATTTTGACATCTTCCAGGTCGGGCACGGCTAGGGGAGGAAGGCACAATTGATCCACGGTGGGTGCCGGGCCAAGTTGGGGTGAAGGTGTAGCCGAACAGAAGTTGATTGCAGGTACCCGCACTTGCTCCGCAAGAGATTCGTTGGAAGAGGAGGTTGTTCTTGAACGGGCAGCTCTTCGAGGAGTAGGTGGCCCATCGCGAGGTGGAAGAGAAGAGTGCGAAGCTCCCAGATCTGTTTCTTGAGAATAGCTCCGAGGAGGGACCACGGCTTTCATCTTCGATATTTTCTTCTTCCGATGCCTGCGGTTCGCGAGCTCTTGCTCCTCGTCACAGTGCTCAAAGTGCTTGTTGCGGTACTCGACAAGCAGGTGGTAGACCCCTTTCTGCCAATTTTGTTCGTCGTTCCGCAAGCTTTCGACAATTTCGGCGTCGGGAGTGCCATGCCAAAGTGTACGCAGATTGGCAAAAATATCGGGGTCGATGGATGCGAGACTTCCTATGGGCAGAGCAATGCGATCCAGATCCGGAATCACAGAGGTCGTCGCTTTGGGCTTTATGGATGTGTAGAACGCATGCGCGATAAGCTCTGGCATGGATATCCGATCTTCGGCATTCGCGGTGAGCATCTTCTTGATGAGGTCCTGCGCCAGTGGGTCGATATCGTCGGGCATATCGAAAGTCCCTTTCTTGACCTTTTCGAGCAAGACCCCTAGATCCTCGTCGTCGAAAGGTAGCCTCCCGGCCAGCAGGGCATGCAGAATTACACCACAAGACCAGATGTCGGCGGCTGACCCGTCGTACGCCTTGGCACTGACGATTTCGGGCGCTGCATAGTGGGGGCTTCCACAGCTGGTACGAAGCATTCCGTTGGCCTGCCACGCGGCCATCCCAAAGTCGGCGATTTTGACATTGAAGTCCTCGTCAAGGAGAATGTTTTCCGGTTTGAGGTCGCGATGGGCAATGTTGAATTGGTGACAATAGTCGATCGCTGTGATTATCTGTTGAAAGTATCCTAGAGCCTCTTCAGTTGGAAGCCTTCCCTTTTTGCATAGGTGCTCGAACAGTTCGCCGCCTTTGACGTATTCCAAAATGAGGTACAATTCGGTGGAAGTCTCCCAGACATCGTAAAGTCTCATGATGTTCGGATGATCTATAAGTTTCATGACGACGATTTCGCGCTCCAGAGAGAGTTGGCTATGCTCCGTGTCGTCGACGAGATGATTGAGAGACCTTGTCGAGTCCAGAACGGTCTTGGAGACTATCTTAATGGCGGCATATTGGCCGGTCTTGGAGTTTCGAGCGATCCGAACACGGCCTAGAGAGTTATGAGATTTAAGAATCGACCATGAGGGATCCGACGAACCTGAGCTCCCTGTACCAATTGTTCTGCCGATCTTCCACAGGCCGATTCTCTTGGGGTCATCTGCACCCAGTTTCCGGCGAGGAAGGCGGGGGATGTCAATGGAGGACATGGCCGTACGATGCTGAGAAAGGCGCGGCGGCTGACCCTCTTCCCGATTTGCTTTTCAAAGTTTAGCAGGGGCTGACAGGCCACGGCAACTGCCGGTGGTGCAGCGACGCAAAACCAAGCAACAGCAAGCAACGCGAGTCACCAACCATCACATGTCCTCGGGCGCTCTCCGAGTACATTCAAATTGTGGCCACAATTGGACTCTCAGGATGCAAGCAACTCCAGCCCCCTCAGCACCCAATTCACCTGGTCCTTGGGAGGACGACCCACCCAAATATCCAACGCCGCCACAAAACATGGGCAGCGCGCCATTTGGTATCCTGGTCGCCCTCTTCGAAAAACTCCAGGTACATAACGGAAGAAATCTTCTTCGCAAGTCCGATGTTTGACGCACATATTCGACCAGAACGAGCGGAAGCAAGACAGAAGAAAGAAATTGATTGCTACATGGTTTAATGTATGTTCGATTTCCACCACACTCCGCCCTCACCTAAGGTCGACGTACTAGCATTGGAGAGACGAGAAAGGGCACGATCTGTATCCTGTCTTGCGGTTGATCCTTCCGCAGGTAAGTTCAGAAGACACTGCGATGAAACCTGATTTTGAGTCTAATCTCAGAAAGACCGTGAGCGCACTGTGTATGGCTTGAAAGAGAAGAATCTAGCCAAGACTTATATCAAGCTGATCCCCCTGGGAATGAGAGACGCGGACGCCATCCGTCTATTGAACTGGAAGAAGCCCACGGAGCACGATGTATGTTTCCAGGTTGCCTCGTCCATTTTGCAAGTTTGCCCATATGTCTCGAGCAGAAAACATCTGGTGACTTTCCTACCGTTCTGTTTGAAGTCGTCAGCAAGCGTTCCTCGGTGATCGAGGGTTCTCTTTCTGTCGACGAACTCAACGATATACTTGACGAGCTGTCTAAAACCATGGGCAAGCAGTACATAGTCCATTCGACCGGAGTGAAATATATCCTTAACTGGATCTAGGGATGCACAATCCAAGATTTTGCAACGTATTTACAATCGCACCACGCCTGAGGAGCAGCGCTGGATTGTCCGGATTATTCTGAAAGGTTATTGACACTGGAAGGCCTGAATTAGACTAATCGCTCGTCCGACAGATATGGTCATATCCGTGAAAGAGACAACGGGTAGGTAGTTCGGTATATTTCGACGCGGTTCCTCAACGGACTTAGTCTTCTCGGTATTCCACCCGGACGCCCAAGATCTTTATAACACCTGTTCCGATCTCAAGAAAGTTGCCTGGGAACTTTGGGACCCTACACGCCGACTTCGGGAAGAGGTGCGTAGTAATGGCGCTATCATACGTTACATGGCTGACGATTGGTATTCAGGACAAGGCCGTGAAGCTGTGTTCCGCCTTTGCTCCCATGTTATGTAAACGGCCCACAAAAACAATCGAGGCGACAGTCAAAGAAATGGGCGGCTCGGAATTCATCATCGAAGAGAAGCTCGATGGCGAGCGTATGCAGCTGCATAAACGAGGGAATGAGTACTTCTACTGCTCAAGGTTTCCCTTGTCGGCTGTTTCCGATAATGTAGTCTTATTCTTCGTTTCAGAAAGGGCAAGGATTACACTTATTTGTACGGGAAACATCTTGCAGTAGGCAGTTTGACACCATACATCGACAAGGCGTTCGACTCGAGGGTCGAGGAGTGAGTGTCCCAGTATTCTCGGTTTCTCTTACTGAAATCAAATAGCATTATTCTGGATGGAGAGATGTTGGTTTGGGATCCAGTGAGCGAAAGGAACTTGCCGTTCGGGACTTTGAAGACGGCCGCCCTAGACAAGTCCAAAAAAGAGCACAATCCACGGCCCTGTTGTCGGTTTCTTTCCCTGCTGCTCCTGTACGAAAACTAACCGGATCGTAGTCAAAGTTTTTGACCTGCTCTACCTCAACGGCCAGTCTCTCATTGAAAAGTCGACCTCGACCCGCAAGAAGAACATGCGCGCGTGTCTAAAGGAGATCAAGGGCCGAATCGAGTTTGCGGTCGAGTACCGCGGCAGGACTGCAAAGGACGTGAGGACACGGATGGACGAAGTGATGGAAGCCAGAGGAGAGGGTCTGGTGATAAAGCACCCAGCCTCCCAGTACGTGCTGAATGGCAGAAACATGGATTGGATAAAGGTTAGATATTTCCGCGGCTCTCCGAGTTTCCAATTAACTTGTACGCATTATAGGTCAAGCCCGAATATATGGTATGCCCCACCTCGCCTACAAGGAGCATCGTTGATGAGAAAGAAAGGACAACATGGGAGAGACGGTAGACGTGCTCGTGGTTGGTGAGTGGACGCCATGTCAGGCTGATCGGATGTTGACATATTCTCCAGCTGCCAATTATGGAAGCGGATCCCGCGGCGGCGGTGTCTCCACTCTTATCTGCGCAGTCGTCGACGACCGACACCAGCAGAATGATGACGAGGAACCAAAGTGAGTCGGCCCGCCCGTACCGATGACCGTTGACCATCCCTCGGTTCAGATACAGTTCCTTCGTGCGTATCGGCTCTGGTTTGTCTTTCGCTGACTATGTCTGGGTACGCGACAAGCCGTGGAAGCCCTGGGATCCCAAGAACCCCCCTGATTTTCTTCAAACTGCCAAAAAGTCCCATGAAGACAAGGGCGACGTGTACCTCCTTCCCGAAGAGTACTTCCTTTTCCCTCGCCTGTTATCGGGCTCTGAATATTGTACAGCTCTTTCATACTGAAAGTGAAAGCCGCAGAAATTGTCGCTTCAGGCACGTCAACTTTTGTCCGACCCTTGCATGTCTGATCTAGCGTAGACCAATATCATATGGGTTATACCATGCGGTTTCCGAGAGCTTTGTCCATTCGGGACGATCTCAGCATCGCCGATTGCATGCCTGCATCGGGTATGCAGTGGAATCCTTGATTTGTGTTGTGAATTCACTCCTTGCCGTGTAGCTGTCTTAGAGAGTTTACGGACAGTCAAGAAGAGAAAAATGGAGAGTGATACTGGGTATGGGTTGCTCTGGATTCGACAGACGTAGTCTCACCATGTAGTAGCACTACTAAGAAGAAACGCAAGATCACCGCGAAGGTACGTGATATAGACTGCATTTTCTTGCTCTTTTAACTATTCGATTAGCCCGAAGTCATTCCAGCGTTCATGGGTCAAAAGCTCAAGGGTGTCGACATCGTGTCCGATATCTTTGAAGGGACCACATTTGGTAAATTGTACTGATTAATAGCGGGCCAATGGTTGATTTACTGTGCCAGTGGTTCTGGCCAACCCTAGCTCAAAAACGCGGGAAGAAGACAAAAAGGAGCTTTCGACCTTGTCAGTTCTCCTATTTCTTGGTCTCTTTTCAACTGAATATTTTCAGAATAAAGGCCAATGGGGGGACTCTTGCGACGATCCCAAAACTCCAGTCGCCGATGTTTTTGGTCTATGGAGGAACTAGAAAACGTCCGTGAAACCATTCATGCACCCATCATTATATTCAGCTCGTAATAGATCTCGAACTCCAAAACTACATCAAGAAGGGGATATACGATGTGATCAAGCCCCAGTGGATCAAGGACTCTATTGCTCAGGGTCACCTGGCACCTTTGCGCAAAGAGTAGGGGTTGTTGTGATCCAACTTAATGGTCTGACAGATGCCCTTGTAGCTACTTTTTCCATGCGACGCCGTCGCGCATAGACAGCAAGGAATACGGCGAAGAGGAGGACGAGGATGAGGTCAAAATGGAAGACGCAGAGGCAGGGCCAAGTGGGACTAAAGCCGAGGATAACGAAGACGTTATACAGCCCAAGATGGAGGCGGAAGACGTTGATCCAGCGCTCGCAGACTGGTTCAAGGTAGAGGAGGACGAGAAGGTCGTTCCAAGCGGAAGGGATTCCGACACGGATACGGAGAACGATTCGGACAATGCAGATGTAGCCAACGAGGAACCGGATAACGACCTAGATGACTGGTTGAAGGTCAAGCCTCTAGTGGACGCCTCTAATCCAGGTGACTTGGACGAGGACCAACCCGAGGTCGGTTTCTTGGCGTTTTGACCGGATTCTTTGCTGAATCTTTCGCAGGAAGAAACTGTGGAGGACACTAAAATGGGAGAGAGTGAGACTGCCCTGGAATACGACACTGACCTCATATTCCGGCACTTGTACGTCCTTTGTTGGGCAGTGACCATTCCGTTGATGTTCTTTAGGTGTTTCTACTTGGACTCGCCAAAGAATGCTCGCAAGAACGGGATGAACGTCAAAACTAAGCAAGAGGCTGCCGTAGACCAAAGGTACATGCTCTCGCGTATGTTTCGTGTTTCTAGACTGATGAGATTAGCTTCGTCGAATTGGCCAAACTGATCGGCGACAATGGAGGCAAAGTCGTCGACCTCGACGAACCGAAGCTTACGCACGTCGTGATCGATAAGCGAGACGACAGGTGTGTGTGTAAATGATCCTGCATGATAGAGAGTGGACTGCTCAGAACCATTCAGTCGGCGGGTGGAACTCATGAAGCGCACCTCGAGGTGCGTGGCTGCTGATTCTTAGCCAACAAGGACTGACGGACAGAACGCAGGCCAAAGCGGCGGCACCTCGTCATCGCCGAATTCATCCAAGCATGTCTGGACGAGGAGACCCTATTGGATGAGGATGGTGAGTACTGTGCTGGAATTTCTCCCGGGGTAGGAACTCAAGTCATTGTGCAGAATTCAACCCTTGAGCCTCGTGGCCGGAGATATTCGGATGGGTGGTCGGAGAGGGGTTGCGATCAGATGGCGGAGTTGTATTCACCGCCCAATTGGGTTGTCCCTTATTCTTGTACCACTGTACCAGCACAATATTTTGCTACGTTGCATCCTCTTTTTCTCTCCTCGTGTATCATCTTCTCGCGTCGTTGTTGCCATACAACGGCTTGCTCGCCTTTTCCCCCTCGCCAGCGTCGTCAGACAGGGATTAGGACCCCTGGGCCCGTCACCCTGCTATGGCCCACCCAGAAACCACTTCGCCCATCACGCAGCTGTTGAATTCCCTTGGAATCACTCGGGAAGATCTCAACAAGCGCAGCGACCAAATGCGCCAGTTTTTAACCGCGGAGAACGCGACCGCTTCACGCGTCCCCAGCAGTCAACTATCCTCCTCGGCCTCAGAGTCCCGCCCACTCTCTCGCGCAAGCAGCTCAGCTGCTCATTTCACGCGTCAACTCCCTCGCGCAAGCTCCATTTCGACTCGAGACACGTCTCCGCCCCCTGCCGCGATCCCCGTCAAGTCTGAACCCGCGGAGGAGGCCCTTCCTCCCCGCCAGTTCGACAACATGGAGATGGTCCTCGAGCGCCAGCGTCTCAATCGAAAACATAAACGATCCAAAAAGCGTGGGCATGACCAGCGCGAGCAGGACCTCCCCACCTTGCCACACATTGGATCCCCTACTCCACGCGACGCGTTGTCCGGTGGTCCTAGCCAGCTGCCGGTAACCCATACACGCGACGATTCACGCCAAGTGGGACTGCCATCCCGTTCCACCACTATGGAAGTGCGTCGTTGAAACTTTGACGCGTTTGCGTTTCGCTGACTATTCGGTAGCCTCCCCCTGTAACGCCCATGCGGAGCAAATATTACCGTGAACATACTTCGTACATGGCGGTCGGTTGCTCATTAAATACTGCGGATTTCGACTGACAATCTGCAGGTCGAACCTCCTGTTATAAAAGCGGAGTCGCCATCACCTGCTGCTGTTTCCAGCCATCCTCCCACCTATACCTACCCCTACTATTATTACAGTGCACACACTGCGCAGAGACAATTCCTGTCATTGCCGTTCAGAAGTGCCCAAGCAAGTTCATCGACCAAGACGCCCGTCAAGGCGACGTCACGATCTCAACACGACGAACACTCCCCCCTTCCCCCTTCGTCTCCTCCGGATGCTTCATCCCCAGTTTCCTCCCCGGCGCATCGGCTTGTTAACATCGTCTCCTCTCCTGGACCGGAGCTCGAGGATGAGGACAAGTCACCCGCTTACACGCTGCCCCCCGGTCCTTACTCCGACCAGAGGCCCCTCTACTCTTATGCTGCTCTCATCGGACAGGCGATCCTTTCGTCTCGAGACCATCGTCTCACGCTGCAGGAGATATACGAATGGATTGTCACCGTCTACCCCCATTACAAGCGCGGGGAACGAACGTGGATGAACAGTATACGGCATGTGCTGAGCACCACCGTTCATTTTCGTAAAGTCAGCAGAGAGCGCGCCGTTGGGAGATCACACTGGGCCATCTTCGACGAAGATCTAGAATGCTTCGTAGATGGAGGATACAGGAAACCCGGAAGCCTACCTAAACGGGGCACTGGGGCTGCACGCCCTAGACAGAAGAAACGCCCTGCGGAAGATGTCGAAGAGGAGGACGCCAGTCCTAGTGCATTAGCAAAGAAAGCTGCGAAACGGTCGAAGAAGGTGGCAACTCCGACTTTGTCGACCGCCCCCCTTCCGATTATCCTACCCCCAATATCTTCAGAACAGACTCCGTTCCTCTTGCCCGCCCTCGTCCACCCACAAGGGAAGCCGAAAAACACGCGGCCTGCAGCACACCATCAAACTTACTATGAGAGTTGCATGCCTGCGCCCCCCGCCTTTGTGCCCTCCGAAATCATCTTCCCCCCACTCCCTAACACTTCGTATCGTTTGATCTCCGAAAATGTTTCGTCCCCTAGTCCATCCGACTATAATGTCGAAAGTGAGAGGGAAATGGATGATGTGGGGCCCTCTTTCCCTGTGGCTACTTCCTTCCCCAAAATAGCCTCGCGGTCCACCCGCCCTTCTTCGCCCTCATCGCCTTCCGTCCCTGATCTTACGCCAAACAATAGTTCTTCTAGCCCGATCCCTACTAGCGAGATGGACACTCAGTCTGACCAACAAGTCTCTGGAAACGTCGAGAAGGGAAAGATGAGAGAAGACTTGACTCGGTCCAATGCCTCTGTTACTATCATTGGTGTTGATGAGCCGGATCCTGCAGCTGGGCTGAATGGTGAGGAAAGAGTCTTTGGGGGCTCCCTGCGCCCAGTACAGTTCTGGGAGTCCTCAACGTCTGCAGGCGACGGCGAGGGTTTACAACCTGGAATTGAGTTGCAAAAGTATGCTACCCAGGATGAATCCGACGACGACGAAGACGTGCCTTTGATGCTGCTTTGTCAGGCGGATAAGCTGGAGAGGCAGAGGGATGCAGCGGTCAAGCTTAAGGTAACAACTGTTTGTTTTGTCCTTTTGTGTTGCTGACGGTCCCCAAGGCTCGACCTTTGGTTAAAATGCCCACTTCTCCTGCATTGCACCGTCGCAAAACGGCCGCCGCAGCGAGAACTGGCAGTAAATCTGGAAAACGCAAGAAGGGGAAAGCTGCGAAGGCTCCCCCAGCTACTGGTCCGTCTACACCCCCGCGAAATAACACTCGACGTAAAGTTCAGCTTTCGCCGATGCATGCCCCCCTTTCGCACAAGGGTCTCCACACGAGTCCATCGGCTAGCCTTGCTCACTACAAATCACATTTGGATCCACCCCCAACTTTGGTGTATAAACGTCGTTTACAAGAAGAGGATGACTTCGCCGACGACGAGCCATCTCAGCCCATGCAAACGCCCCGGAAGCGCAACGTCGCTTCATCCTCGGCGCACCCCATGACGCCGAAAAGGCTGCTGTTCTCCACCGACGCCGGTAGTTCGCCTTTCCGCACCCCAGGAGGAGGCACACTGAGCGCATCCCCTTTCCGGACGCCCCTCGGCGGCCGTGGGGGGATATTTGATCCTCACGATCCGTCAACGCTGCTGGACGAAGAGTTGAGCAGCCTTGGCGCTGCAGGCAGAGACAGTCCTGCAGGCCTGTATGGAAAGGGGGCTCTGTACGCTAGCCCGAACCCCCTTGATGGGAGCCCGGGTAAATGGGCGAGGTGGTGGTGACCTCCTCTTTCCCTTGCTGACCATTCCACTTTTCTTCCGTTTATTTAGTTGTATACATATTTTCTTGTCCCCAGCCTTGCTTGATCCTTTATCTCGTCGAGTCTTACCAATCGTCCCTCTTGTCTAAATGTCTCTTAGCTCTGTGTATACGCTAACATACGTACCTACCTTTTCACTCTTCTCCTCGATGTGCCATGTACTCTGTCTATCTGAACAAGCCCGATTGCCATCTCCCTTTGGGGTATTGCGCAGGGCAGGAGATAAAGTTCGCGTTATCCGCAAGGGAACCGCAGCTCGATTGGACGCGTTTGGTAGGGAATTAGTCGTACATAGTGAGGTAAACATGTGCATTTTGAACCGTGAATCTATGCAAGAATCTAGACTACTGAAATGGCGTTCCTGTCACACCCGGATGCAACCTGAAGTCGGCATTTGCAAATTGCTGGTCTAGATTCTTGAGAATTCGATAAATTTCTGCAAGCTCGATGGCCTGTCTTCGCTGCTCGCCATGTATGGGATCCAGTGCCAATTGCAATGAGGAACGTGGCGGGACGATCTAATAATTTAGGTCAAGAAGAAATAACTGAAAATGTGTCAAAATGGACCTACGACTTGATTGTACTTGTATATGCCGTATACGCAGACGACGAGCGTTGGCCCGAGTAATACCTTCAAAAAGAAACAGCTCGAGAACGAACACTCGAACAAAGGGACAAAAAAACACGAACGAATAACTTTGGCCACGAGATCGACCTCCAAGATAATTCTCCGAGAATGTATGTGAGAATTCGCTTTGCGGCCCACCACGCCCAGTTTTGGAAATGGTGTGTCGGGAAGATTGGGGCCTGTCGTAAGGAGAAGTAAATGTGGCCAAGCCTTTGGGGAGCTTGGATGATTGACTTGAGAATGAGCATATAATTTCGTGCAACCCGACTGCTGATAAGATGATAGCCGCCAACTGCACTTACGACACCCGCAATGAATATCGCCAAGCGGTCGATGGGCCGTGGTAGCGGGTGATCAAGGGGGACTCCAAGGCACCGATGAGAAAGATACTGCGCGATCTGGATGCCTCGCAGATAGGCGGAATGGGCAGTGTATGCAGATTTGAACGATATAAATACCATCCAATTTGCCCATTGGATGGTGGATTTTATTGGTGGCCAGACGAAGAAAACGAATTGGAGGAACTGGACGGATATATTCGCCAGCACCGCGGATAGAACCAAGGTCAAAGTCCACGACAGCCTGCTGTGGTTGTCTGCGACATACGAGGATACGACAATCACCCAGAGTGGGCTGAGAACATAGGCAACAACACATCCAAAAACCAGGAGAAAGAGCCAGAATATGAATAAGCTCTGTTTCCGTGGATTTTTGGCGAATGGCAAGACAGGAAAGATCCCATCACCTCCGTCGTCTGGGGGCATTGGGTATGGTTGGCGTGAAGCCATGTCGTGAATTCTCAGTACGGCCCTTTCGGACAGGACTGCCACCTCTGGCTTGGAGGGGGGATTTTGAAACTTCCAGACGAGGAGGAATAGTGCCAGCGAGGTCAGGCTAGCGATGATGGCGACACTACATGCTGTGGCCACGAGGTGAAGAGCCGGTCGTGTAACATGAAAGCTGGTCAAGGTCGGCTTGAGGCCGATATGCGTTGGCCACGTCGATGCCTCTTCTAGTGAGAAGGATGCAGTCGACCAACGTCCAACAAACGCACGAAGCGCATATTCTAGTGGCCACGCGTCGCGGGAGGTGTGTGCGAGGGGGGACCAAAATACAGGTGGGTGGCAAACATCCATGATGAGTGTGTGGATGAAATGAGGGCGTCCCTTCAGCTTGGAAGAGAAACGAAACTTCTGTATAGCAAACTGGAGAACAAGGACAATCGAAAGACAATAACATACCGCCACCAAAGACGGTGATCCGGAATCAGCCCCGTTCTCGTTTATTGCGCCCACTAAAGTTCCCAACTTGAAGTCCTGGTATCGGAGCGGAAATTCAGTTGGCTAGGCCGCGACCACCTGGCATGTGACCGTTTTTCGCCGA
This sequence comes from Mycena maculata, assembly GCA_029448575.1. NCBI lineage: Eukaryota > Fungi > Basidiomycota > Agaricomycetes > Agaricales > Mycenaceae > Mycena > Mycena maculata. Next base: position 142,348 of record JARJLG010000169.1, read on the forward strand.
CGTCTCGGAGCACATCGGCCGATGGTCCCTCTCGCCGTTCTCTCCTCCTCCATACCTCGACAAGAAATCACTTTAGATTCTATAGAGGCTGTCAACGATCCTACTCGACAACGACCGAATTACTCGACGATTTCCTCGGTGTGCTCCCTCGATTTACCCATGCCAAGAAACTTACGTGGTGTTCTTGCGCGTTGCCAAATACCGCGGACGGCCGCTTCAGTTAACATCGGTCATTGCGCGCATTGCACCACGCAGATCCTCGTCTACGTTGGACCTTGGTACTGTACCGAGATTCCGGAATACGGCACCGTCGACAACTTATATATGATCTGCGACATTATATCTGTATAAATTATCGCCCTCCAGGGAAAGAGAGAAGGTCGACGAACTGGCCTTCGATATTCAATGTTTTATGTAATGGTAGGTTAGGAGATAGTAGAGGGATGAATCGACTTTCGTAGGCGCTCGCAACCGCAAAACGTCAAACGAACCATTGCAATTCTTTCGTTTACTCAGTTTTGCATCATAATCGCCCCAGTTCATAAGAATATTGCATACGCCAGTTGACATTTTGTGTATAACAAGGTCGACATGAAAAGGAGGGCTCCTACTTGAGGGGGATACTGGGAAGAAGAAATCAGTCGAGGCCCGAGGACGTAGGTGGGTAGGGACTTACAACCGCGAGGCTGGAAACGGGAGCCATATTGTTAGTGAATGAATGCATAGCAATCATTAAATACTCACAGTGTGTCGCACCAATCTGCAAGGAAAGGTTAGCATAAATTTAAGCGATAACCGAGCGGTGGACGTACACCAGGACGACCGTGCTTGACGGGCCGGTAAGAACATGAGAACTCGCCGAGGTAGTGTCCAGTCATCTCGGGCTTTATCTCGACGTTGTTGAAGACCTGATGCGACGATGTTAGAGTCATGGCGGCACTTACGAGTGAGAGAGAGGCGCACCTTGCCATTGTAGATGCCAACGACGCTTCCAATCATTTCGGGAACGACAATCATGTCGCGGAGGTGAGTCTTTACGACTGCGGGCTTCTCATTCGGGGGCGCCTCCTTCTTTGCCTTCCTGAGTTTTTTAATGAGGCCCATTGGGCGACGCTTCAGGCCGCGCTGGAACCGACGACGGGCGCGGGCGTGAACGAGCTACAAATAATTTGATTTGGTTTGTCGCGAGACAAAAAAAAAAACGGGGAAACGCACTTCGACGAACTAATTGGAGGCTTGTAAGTCAATGGTTGAAGTGGCGGGCGGGTGTACGCACGTCCTCATTGCTCAGGTCAAGGAGCTTCTCGAGCTCAATACCACGGTACGAGAAGGTACGGAAGGTTCTCTTTTTCTTGAGCTCGGCGGCGACGGATGGATCGGTAACGCTGGCGTCAGCCTAGAGGGTCCGTCAGCGAACACGAAGAGTAGCAAGCGGGTAGACAAAACCATCTTGTGGTTGGGTCTTGAAGGGGTGGTGAGCGGGTCCGAAATTGCCGTGTTTGGTCCTTTGCAGTTCCACGTGACGACACGTGCAGCCAACACCAAACTCGACAAAAATATATTTCTTCCTTTACCACTCTCTTCGGATAGAATCCACAGGTCTTCCCTTTGCGGATTAAAGGTACCTCTCTCTCTCTCTCGCCAACTACTATGCTCAATACTCATCCCACCTCCAGTGATTTGTGGCTGCCGTAACCCAATCTAACCCATTCACCACTTAACAACTTGAAAAGTAAGGATGTCGACCTCTCTCCCGAGACAGTATCATTTATCTCGCCCAAGATGCGTCACATTGCTGCGTACCTCCTCCTCCAAATCGGCGGCAACGCTTCTCCCTCTGCCAAGGACGTCAAGTCTTTGCTCGAAACCGTCAACATTGAGGCTGACGAGTCTCGTCTCGAGAAGCTCATCTCTGAGCTCGAGGGCAAGTCTATCGACGAGGTCCGCTACAATTTAATGGTATACCTCCCCGGAACTAACCCTCTTTCCAGCTGATCGCCGAGGGCTCTGGCAAACTCGCCTCCGTAAGTTGATGATATTATGGCGTCTAGACCGGTTTTCTTATTTCTCCTTCAGGTTCCTTCTGGTGGAGGAGGTGGAGGTGGAGCTGTCCCTGCCGCCGGTGGTTCCGCACCCGCTGCCGCCGCCGCAGAGGAGAAGAAGGAGGAGAAGGAGGAAGAAAAGGTCAGTCTCTTCCAAGTGACCGTCTGCATCTCTGACAGGAATTGTAGGAGGAATCGGATGACGACATGGGTTTCGGTCTGTTCGACTGAGCGCTGTGCTTGGTACAAGGCTATGTAATGAATGACAAATTCAATACGCCGCTTTGCCTGGTTCGTTTTAGCCTTGAGATCCTTGTTGAGTGTTTGGGTCTTGAGCTTGAGACCATTCCAGAGTGTCGAGCCCTCTTCATCATACACGCACAACCGGCCTGTGTCAAAGGCGCTAGTGTTCGTACATTTTGCGGCGCACCTTCGCAAGAAGTTAATTTGGGGAACACATGCCGGATGCCATGTACCGCACTAGAAAATTGTTGCTCGTCGACCGCTGCATCCCATCACCTCTCCCATGCTTCCTCTTCCTCCTCAAGATCTCAAGAATCCGCCGTGGCCTCCCGCCAGAGGCGGTAGGCCTCAGTAGATCACTTTGGGTCGAGTATTCGGATCGACCGACACATTCATCAATTCCGTTTTTGGCCACACATCTCACCGCCTTCCCTACGGCCTCGATCCTTGCTCAAAAATTAAACGCATACGAAGGCTATAAAATGATGACATCCAAGTAGGCAAATGATAGGATTTGGCATTTAAAACACAATTTTTTGATATACTGAGGATCATGGACTAGCAACGAGGACACTAGATGAGTTTCGGCACTCTCCACGGAGCCCATCGAGCATTGGGAACTACGAAAGTGTAGTTTCCGGCCGTCTGGTCAATGTTAGTGTCGGTGGGCTGGTCGAACAAGAATTTGTCGATGAACGCGCTCAGCTGGTCCTGCTGATAATCTGGAGGAGGTTGAGGTTTTGTTGGCGAGGTTAATCGGCTACTGTACCTGGGAATTCACAGTGTGTATGATTGGGACTTTGAGAAATGCCTAGGGAGTCGGTAGCTCCCAGAGCCTGATAGGCCGCTCGAGCTGCGACCATCGCGCCGTAAGACGAGAACGGACCTGTATACGCGTAAGCTGTTGTCTTCAAAGAAGTTTGCGAAAATTACCCAGCCAGTCATATCCTGAGGGGCCGCAAATCAGGTTACTGAGAGGTGAAGAAGAGCTAGGAAGTGGACCGCACCCAAATTGTCGATAACAAAAAGGCCCCGGGGAGCTACCATGGCGCCCACTGAATGTCACCGTCAGTCAAAGAGATTCCGAAGTCACTAAGCACATACATGAATGGTGATCAAAGGGAAGTCTATCCGTGGAGGTGTTGGCGAACTGATCGAAATTGGTAGAGAGCCAAACATTTTCCTGTACGATTTCCGACGCCGTCTGGGTCAGAATACCCCTATAAAAGCAGAACCGTCAATACGTATCTATGAGCGGACAGAACGGAGGAAGAAAATCCACGATAAAGTAACAGCGCGATACCCACGTCGATAGGACATAGTCCGAGATACGCCAGCTGTCGGTCCCGCCACTGCCCGATTCTTGTGGGATTGTCAAAACGAGGCGCGGTTCGAAGGCCCCTGCAGCTGGGATCAATTGGATAACCGAACCGTAGAAAAGGAAAGTACCTGCAACAAGCGCGCCTTTACCGTCCCGTGAACATCCCGACACCCCGACTTTAGCGAGGTTGATCTTGGCCGCAGGTGTCCTCTCGAGGGCATCCATGATTCTTCTAACTGCCCAGGCCCAGGCCATCATAGCGCCTGGATACGCAGAGACGTCGGGGTTCGAACGATAATGGATAAATGAACAAACTGACCTGCAGAGGCGTCGCTGCCAAAAAGATCAAAGAACAGCCCCACCCCGCGGCTGGCTGGGCTGCTGTCCTGGTTCGCCATCGCCTCATTGTCAAAGTTGATGATCGCGATGCCCGAAGGAATGGGAATGCTGACTCCGCCCATGCCAATGATGGCAGGGAATGGCCCAGTGCCCGTGGTCGGGTACGTGATGGTCGGCGCGAAAGTGATGGACTTGCCGCCCTCGGTCACGGTGATGGTGAGCGTGTCTTCGGAGAAGGACACGTCGAGGGCCTCCGGCGGCGGGTCATCGGGCAGCGTGCCCAGCTCGTTGATTTGCATCAGCGTACTGATCTCCGCGCGGCGGCATGCCCAGTCATCCAAGGTCAACACTTTGGTATGGCCGTCCACGAAAGTGAACAGGTCAGGCAGCGCTGTGTTGTTGTACGACGCGAGATCGGGAATGGCCGGGCCTGGAGAAGCTTGAGATCAAAAGGCAAGGATTCATGGTGGCCGAGACTTACATTGTGCTCTCACTGCTGGGAGCAGTAGACAGAGAGCCAAGACGGCTTGAAGGGTCGGGTAGAACATTTATTTCGATGCAGACTTGCATACCATTTGCCCATTTAAAAAGCTTCGTGGAGTGCGTCACATGGCCGAGTTTGAAGAGAAGTTCTTGCGACACAACTTAATTTAGATACGAGAGCGGGCCGGAGTAAGAAGACACAGCGTCTACCAATGACGTTGCGGTATAGATATAGAGAAAACCGGCCTGTAGGGCTTGTCCGAATCCTCGAGAAGTCCCAGTGTGCTCCAATGCGCAGGCAATTTTAATGCGGTGGGTGGTAAAGAGGGAGAAGAAATCTGGATTAGTGTTTCCGCTGACCATGGAATTCAAGCCGGCATCAAAGAGGAGTTCCAACTGAATAACATTGCTTCTGCTTCTGAAAAGTCGAAAGACCACCAGATATACGCGATTAATATCCACCAGTCATCGCAGGAAGAGGCGGGACCGGGACGGAGAGTGAACCAAGAATACGCAACCACAGAGCGCATGACCGCGAAAGGACAGCGGGACCTTTAGCACTTGACGTAGAATTGGTCGACTGGAACTTGGAAGAAGAAGGGGCTCAGTCGGTATTTGCCAAGGCTGGCAAATCCAACTGCGAGGAAGTAATATGACTTCAAGCAGGTGACATGCAAGAGCAAATATTTTATCCCGGGTAGCGTGAATTTTGGGTCATTGCACTTCGGGGTTTGAATCATGGAGTCGCGAGTCGGTTTGGAGCCGGTTCAATGGTCGGGATCAGTCTGACGCCCGAGGAAACCCCAATAATCACTTGTTGACATTCTTCGAAGGGCGCAATATGATGAGAAACTTAGCGACAACTTAGAAACAATGCCAGCCTGCCGGTGAATAATGGGGCACATAGGCGCATCGGAGACCGAGATGCTATTGGGGGAAGTCGATGGGGATGCCACGACGAGTAGAACGATACACTTGGGCGGGTGAGGATAGGATATGCAAAACCCCGGAAAGAAGAACGACGTGCCATCCGCTTGAACGATTGGAGACCAGAAGAAACTTGACAAGCCATCCGACAGAACTGGCATCCGCCTTCGACGTCTGTGTTTTGAAGCTTTAACGGTGTGCCGGGCGGCGGTACTTTTCGGCCTCGGGGAAAAATGCTCGACATCTTCGTGCGGGACGTTCAAGTGTCGCCAGTCGTACCCCATATGCGTTATTCACAAGTCCAATCCAAGTCCGACCGGCACAACAATATCCTCGTTACATACGCGAAAGAAGAAGGCCTTCCGATATTTTGAGGAGTGCGTGCTGGACGGCTCGTAGACGCTTCAACAGTTGAACTTAGTTGAAATAAAGCCATCAGGTCAAGAACGCGCCAGCCGCGCATCGCTGGAGTTTCGACCATTCACCAGAATGTGCCAGTGATATAGAGCGCCGAGTGGTTGATCACGTCGGTGAAGGGTGTCCGACCGGCTGTGCATTTAGCGCCCTGCAGCGGGTCCGACCCGCACTTAAGCTTTGTCCGCCGCGGAAACCCACGGAGCCCGTCTGGATGACCAGGATGTTGAGCAGCAACTTGAAGAGAAATCGAGTTTCAGTATTATTTGCAGTGGAGTTTATTCAAGAAAAAGTTGTGATCTCATTATGACATACATCTACCCCGCTACCCTGCTCGCTTGCAAGCACTCCATGAATATATTATATGCCGTGGCCCGGATACCTCTTAACCACGTACCATGGCCAGCTCTCCCGATACTGGCTCTAGCAGCAACGGAAATGGGACACCGAGTCCTTCGAACGGTGCACACCCTAACGAAAGAACTGTTACCGACCCGGTCACTCACCTGAACTTACCTGTTCACGATAGCACATTGGATGAGCTACAGCAAGTGGTCGCCAGTTCTTCTTCCGACGAAGATCCCCCGAAAATGGATAGCTTTCGCGGATCGCAAATGACTGGTGTCATAGATGCAGAGTATTTCGGTGACCATCTCCGCCGCACCAGAATCGAAATCGCGTCCATTGCAGCTGTTGCGGCCTTGGCTGGCTCTTCCGCCATCTTCCTTCTCTCCCGCGTTATGGGGGCAACTATGGCCGGCTGGGCCGGTTCGCTTCTCGGCACTGTAACGTGTGGTATTCTGGGCCTAGTCGCCGCTGCGTGCGTTTTATATTTTTGGAATCCGCCCATACCGCAAGTGGTACTGCATGGGGAGGAAACTCAGCTACATAAGGTATTCCCAACGTTGTACTCCAGTCCCAAGCCGTAACATTAATTGGTTTGCAGAAAGAGTCCCCAGAGACAGCCATTTGGTTGAACGCACTGCTCCATTCTCTATGGCCCATAGTCAACCCAGCCCTGTTCACGTCGGTTGCCGACATGCTGGAAGATGCCCTGCAGGTACATAAACTCCTCATATAAACCCAATATTTCTTACACGTTTCTCGCAGGCGTCTCTTCCTAAACTTATTCACGGAGTTCATGTAGCGGACATCGGGCAGGGCTCCGAGGCTCTGCGCATTATAGGGATCCGTTCTTTGGAGGGCGCCCATGCTACACGGGCATCAGACGAGGGCGACTTTGTCAATCTCGAGGCAGCAGTGGCCTACCGTGCACGCCCACACGGCAAGGGTCTGAAGGACCGATCGGGCAACCCGCACATCCTCATACAATTCTGGATTGCCGGGGGTGTCGTCGTACCTGTCTGGGTCGACCTCACAGGTATCCTCGCAACGGCCAGGATGCGCATCCAACTCATGCCAAACCCGCCATTCTTATCCGCGATGACTTTGACGCTCCTTGGCCAGCCTAAGGTTACGCTCAAGTGTACGCCGCTCGCCAAGAGCTTTCTGAATGTCATGGACGTACCAGGACTATCGGGTTGGCTCCAGAAATCTATCGACGCAGTGGTGGGCGCGTACGTCGCGCCGCACAGCTTGAATCTTGACTTGAAGACCATGTTGAGTGGCCGAGACCAAATGGACACTGCCACCGTCGGTGTCGTAGTGGTCATCGTGAAAAGCGCTGAAGGATTCAAGGACGGTGATGCTGGCAAGTTCTGGGAATCCAAAGATGAGAAACGGGGTGACCCTTACGTTACCGTTGGGTGGGGAAAGTGGGGAAAACCGGTATGGTCGACACGGTATGTTTCTACCACTTTTATTTCCGCCGCAAGGCTCACCCTTACAGGATCATCGAGAACGAAGGGAAACCGTTCTGGGGAGAGGTGGCGATGCTTCTTGTCGGTCCTTCCGAAATGAATGCCAAGGAGAAGCTACGGCTACAATTGTGGGATTCTGGTACGTCGTACGTCTACGGGATATCTTCCCTGACCCATGTGTATCGCAGACCGGGGAGCGGCAGATGATTTGCTGGGAACAGTTGAGGTGAACCTACCCCAGATCATGGGCGATTCGAAAACGCAAAACCAAATGTCTTCTCGCACCGATCCATTCACAGACATCGACGGAACGCCCTGGCCGGGAAAGCTTGACTGGGACTGCGGTTATTTCGCGAAAACCACCCTGGAGCAGCATCTAGAAGAAAGGGGCAAAAATATTGAAGAATTCAAGCGTAACATCGAGCATGAGGCGGGACGTGAGCTGAGAGAGGCTCAAACGCTTCCGGACGAAGGCCAGGAAGAAATCGAAACACAAAAACAGACCGACATGAAAGATCGGAGCGACGAACTTATTGTGGGAATGCCTCCAACGGATGAATGGCCTTCAGGTCTACTCTCTATCCAAATCGAACAGATTCGTGGGTTGATGGTACAGAAGACGAGCGGCAGCGTGGTAGGGGAAGATGTTGAAGACGAAGAGGGCGAGGATCTGCCCAGTGCCTACTGCACGATCATTTTGAACCACCAGCGTGTTTACAAGACGCGGACAAAGTTGAAAAGCAGTAAGCCCTTCGTGAGTTTGCCTTTGATTGATTTTGGCCGTATGAAGACTGATGCGGGACGTAGTTTGCTGCGGGTACCGAGCGATTCATCAAGGACTGGCGTACTGCATCCCTGATCATTGCCGTGCGCGACTCACGCCCGCACGAGGTGGACCCGCTCATCGGAGTGGTCGATTTGCCATTTCGAACCCTTTTTAAGGAGCGTTCCCAAATTTCTGACGCTTTCCCCCTTGTTGGCGGAATCGGCTTCGGGCGTGTGCAGATTTCGCTCGTTTTCCGCAGTGTGCAGACTCGGCTACCGCGCTCCCTCATCAGCTGGGATGTCGGTACGCTTGACATCCGGCCGCAAGCGCGTGCGGCGGACAATCTTCATGCGGACCTCGCGGCCTGCCGGTTGGTCCTGCGCACGCTGAGCGCCAAGGGGAAGCTGCGCCCCCACGCGGACGGTGGCTGGAGACAGAAGCGTGACAAACCCGTGCGGCTCGCAGTGAAGCGGCGGTTCGGCGAGTGCCTTCTAGTTGAGTTCCGGCAGCACTCGCTGGGCCGGGACTCGACGCCCGCATTCTGCACGCTGTGGCTCAGGGACATTGCGGACGACGAGGAGGGGACGGTGACGCTACCAGTGTGGCGTAATGCCCATGGGGTGCTCGATCACGCACGAGTGAATATGCGTGTACCGGAGGGCACGGAACAGCTGGGGACCCTGGAGCTCACAACGAAGATGTGGCCCGGTCTGAGTGGGTACCACAAGGCCCTCGCAGCGCACGACGCGAACTTCACAGACGTGATGCAGGTGCTGGACGCTGCGGAGGAGGGCGGAGATACGGCGACGGACTCATTGCACGATGACGAAGACACGTCCAGCTCAGAGGATGAGCAGGCGGACAAGGACGGAGAAGGGCAAGAAAAGAAGGGCCTGTTGTCCGAGGTGAAGGACTACAAGAAGCGTAGTCCTGAACTACACAGGAAACACCGAGGGTTGATGCAGTGGGGCGCCGCACGCAAGCTCGCTTGGATTGGCCACGGCGTAGAGGGGGCGGCCGAGGGCGTCGAGCAGAAGGTCTTCAACAAGTTCAAGCACCATGATGCGGAGCAGGGCATGGACGTGGAGGCGTAATATCATAACTCACGGACTTGTATCGTTACCACATTGCTGTATATCCTGTGTAATTCATGCTGTACGACCACTGTTCTTCAAATCGACCAGCACATTTAGGTTGCTCCCAGCGTCCCGCAAAAAAAAACATGCCGACAGTCGCTAGTCTCAGATACTCGATTTTTAGAATGAATATAATTATAATCCGTGGGTAAACCCGTGGGTAAACAAGAGCCATTGAGCCATGGTGGGTAGAACGGGCTAATTATCGTCTGCGCACTGCCGACGAACCGAATTTACTGGCACAGCTCAATGTGATTCCTGACAAAAAGAATCAATCATGTAGCATCTACTAGCACTCCGTCACCCTCTGAAGTTTGCCGGCTGGCTGCTGCAAGGGCAAAGTTAGCCTCGTCCTCCTGAATCTGACAAACAACTCTAAACACTCACGACTCGAAGGTTCCTGACCCTGCTCCAGCGCAAGCGCGTCTTCCCATCCCTCCTCAAAAAGGTCGGCATTGTTTTTAGGATGGGCAACCGACGCCGCAATTTTTGGCCGCTTTTTGGCCTCGAGCTCGGCATGCCACGCGTCTACGGCTTTGGGGGCTTGACTAATACGGCAAAGTCAGGGATCTGAGGGAAAGGGTCGGCGCCGACGGGCGAACCTGGGTGCGTATGTCCGCGCAAACAGGGCGGCTTCGGGGGCACGCTGGGTGTTGATCAGCAAGTCGACACAGGCGCTTGGATCACCGAGCTGGAACAGGGTGGCGAAGGCCAAGTTATTTTGGCCCTTCTCCACTGGGATCACGGTCAGGTCTTTGACGAATGAAGAGAGCAGAAGGGAGCGTACCGGCCTTTGCTGATAGAGCAACGAGACCTTCTCTATCCCCAGTCGCTAGCAACAACAACATCAAGGCACTCAAATCCCCGCCCTTTTCAAAGCATTCCCGAGCAAGATCAAATCTCCACACCGCCAAAGCACGATCGCCGAGCGACTTCCACTTGAGCTCGGATTCGAGCTCGGGAACCGCCCGAGCGATTTCCAGGGCGGTGTCCAGGTCGTCCAATTGCAGCGCCAGGTCGAACTTGTGGTCCGGGTCGGTAGTGACTTTGAGGGCGAGCTCCTTCAAGTCTGAACGATTGTTAAACCGTGAAGCGATAGAAAGAGGATAGGAACACGAACCCTTGCTCTCCAGGAAACGCGCCACTTTGTTGAGCTGATCTTTGGGGAGAGTGGGCAGAATCTCGGCCGCTGCGTGCATATCACCCCGAAGGACAGCGGTTTGGTATTCCACAACGCCGAGGGAGAGAGAGTAGCTGTAGACATTCACGTCCTTGTCCGCGAGGTAGACGCGGCTGTGCCCCGGGATGTAACCAAGGAGGAACATTGGCCTGCCAAAGTCGTCAAGCTGGATAATCTTTCGGGAAAAGACCACTCACGTATCGAAAGGGCTGATGCTGTATGATTCGTTACCGACAAAGTACGAAAGTCTATTGGTGGTGGTCGTATAGATGAAGCAGTCGCCAATCCACTTGCCCGTCTTCACACTACCGGGGACACTCAGTGAGAGAGGGAAGATCGCGTCGGAAAGGGACCCACCCGTCAGGAATATCTGCTACCACCTCAAACGCCTCCTCGACACCCTCGTCGGTAATCTCAGCACCTTCCGCTAGGGCATTGTTGTACGCCTCTCGGTCGAACCGAAGAATGTAAAATGAATCATCAGCTGTGATCGCCACCAGTGATCCAGTTCCCGACCAGAACACCTATGAAAATTGTCAGAGATCTTGATCGCAAACCCGCGAAAATACGAACATTCTTAGCGTCAACATCGATCCGTCTTACAATCTCGCCGGATTCCCAATCCCAGAAGACGACAAAGCCCGGCCCCCGCGCGCCGAGGAGCGTGCCCCCGTGCAACCCATCTATCGCCCAGCTTCCAGCGCCTTTCATGGCATTCCCCGACCTCTCCTTGAAATTTTTGTAGAGCTTGAGCTTGACTCTGCTCTCCAATACTGCGTACGTGTTCGAGTCCGGTGCCCACGCAAAGGACGAGCCGTTTCCGAACGATTTGTTTCGCCAGGCGAGTGCCGTGTATGTTATGTACTCACCGTCACCGACAACGGTGACGAAACGGCCGTTGGGAGAGTGGATTAGAGACGTAGCATAGATCTCCGTGTGCCCAATTTCTTTTGATGAGAAACGGAGGCGGGAGCCATCGGCAGCATCTGCTAGTGGCGCGTCGAGGGTCTGGAGGTTGCCCGAGAGGACTTCTTGGTTTCGCGTGAAAATAAGTTTGCCCGAAGGATCCATGCTGAACGTGGGTTCGTCGCGGCCCAGCTAAGAGATATTTAGGTTCCTGCGACTGTATGAAAAATTCGGGACATACCTTGATAACCACAACACCCTCATCGAAACCGAAAGCAACGTCATTCGCGTCTTTGCGCAGAGCGATACACCAGGCTCTTTCAAGTGCATAGCTCAACGTGTTCTCTACGCGGTAAGCACCGCTGTTCCACATCTTGACGGTCCCATCCTCGCTACCACTGATAATGAGGGGGAGGTTGGGGTGAAAGACGGCGAAGGAAACATTGTTCGTGTGGCCCTCCATAGTCTGGACGCAACTCTTGCTAATGTAGTCCCAGACCTTGACGGTCTTGTCGTCACCCGTTGTGACGAGGTAGGGCTTGTCAGTCCCCGGGTAGAAGTCGACGGAGTTGACGCCCTTGTCGTGCGCATCCATCGTGAAATTGGCAGAGGAGGAGCCTATGTTCCACATCTTGACGCTCCGGTCGAGACACGCCGAGGCAAAGGTGTTCGAGTCTTTCGGATTGAAGCATAAATTCATGATAAAGTGCGTGTGACCTTCGTAAACCTGCAAGCGGGATTAACACGATCGAGATTGGAAATGAGAGACACGAGTACCTGGATGTTTTTCCAGCCCTTGTCCCAGTCCCAAGCCTTGATTGTCATGTCGTCGCTTCCCGTCAGGACGATGGGAGCAGTGGGGTGCACGGCAAGACATCTGATGTAGTCGGGATGGGCCTCGAATGCCGCGACTTTTTCGTGTGTGTTGTAATTGAAGACGCGGAGCTGGAAGTCGTCGGAGCCAGCGACGAACCAGTTCTTGCGTGCAATAAACTTGCAGCAGCGGACGGGAACCTCTGAGACCTCGAAGGTCTTTACGATGGCGCCTGTCTCGTGGTTATATATGTTGACGGTACCGTTGTAGAGACCCGTGAGCAGCCATGGCTCGGTGGGGTGGAAGTCGACACCCTTGACTCGCTCGGACCTGTTGAACAGCTTCCGCTGGGAGAGGGGTCAAAAGGGAGAGAGCTGGGAAGGAGTTGCACGTACATTGACCTCGAATAACATTTTTGGCGGGAGGGACGTGTAACTGAAAGATTGGTCGTGTTTGTTCCTCAAGCCTTTGGAAAGTTCCCACGCTGCCGCCGGATCACCCGATTCCCGACCCGGCGGCGACGCGCAGCCGACAGGACGCGCCATGCGAGCGATGAAATTAGCTGACTGTTTCTGGATGACACGAAACTGGATTACGATTTAAATAAGCAGGTCTCGGTCTACGTCTTTCAATTTACTATGCGCCCCCACTTTGTCTACTCCCATGGCTTCCACTCCTGGCATGGCCCACGCCGTGCCGTCTGGTTCATTATCGGTGCAGCTTCCGCGACGATGTGGATGAACCACAAGGAAGCACACCGTCAAACCCACGAACGCTACTTTGGCCACTGCTTCCGTCCTCCCGTTCTCCCCATGCAGCCCCGCCCCCCAGTCGACGGCGCAGCCCCGAGCCCCACCGTCGACGAACCCGCACAGTGGCGGCCCCGAGACATCCCGAACGCCATTAATAATATTCCACCCGCCCCATTACCCTGGGGATATCCCGAGTCCCACAGGGACCGCCAGTGGGAAGAGGAGAAGCTCAAGCTGCAGGCGATAGGCAAGCAGGCAGAGGATGTCGTCCGTGTTAATTTATTTCAGACCGAGTATCGCACCCTCACATCAAGTCTAGATGACTAAACTGTCCGAGGCCACCCTCGACACCGTTATGAGCACCATGGAGGCCCTCAAACTGGTTGGTAATTTTGCACTACTTCAAGACACTCAATTGACATTCGTCTCAGAAGCTTGCCGAGCATCGCGCTCAGCGTGAAGCGGCACAGCGTCAACTCGAGGAGCAACTCGAAGAACAGCGGAGGAATCCTCATCGTTTCGTCTAGCACACACATTCCTTACATTCCTCATCACTTGTAACATAGTAAAGTAATCCAGATCTAGCATATATTTATACTGTTTCCTCCCTCGCGCCCCTGGTGTTCACGTAGTCAGGCGCCTTGGGGTCAAGCTCACCTTGCTCCTCGGCTGGAAAAGATGAGCATTCTTGGCACCGGAGGAGGGGATAGCACTCACGCGTCGAGGACCAGAAATAGGTAATGAGCCCGATGAGAACCAGCGCAAAGGCCACGAAATACAACCAAAAGGGAGAATAATGCTATCGTTCAAGTTAGCTCGGACACTTTCCGAGAGTTGTATCGACATACGTAAAGTCCCAAACCTAAGCAGGATACATGAAAATGACTAAATATTGGACAGATGAACATACCGATGATCAGGCCGTACCAGTCCGAGGAAAGTAGACTGAGATTGTAGTATGCCGACGATGCCATACGGTACAGTAATGGCGCGACCGTGTACAAAATGAACAATGCTAATCGCAACACAACATTAGAATGTCAGAACGCGGAAAGTCGGATATACGGATAACTTGCCGGCCGTGTACGCAAGAATCAGACCGACTGGAACGCGTACATGAGGGCGGGTAAACGGAGAAAAATGACAAAACTGACTGGTCGCGCCGTCCCATGTGGCGGTTACCATTCCGCGATGTTCCAGACCAGCGGCTTGTGCGCCGCAGATGAGGGTGCCCCACATACCGAGCTGGCCCACCACCTCGTATAAAGGTCGTCTCCGGACGAAGAATTCTTCAGTCGCATTCGCTGGGGTACTAATTAGCTGGGGCAAAATCCGAAACACGGTGCGCATACTAAATCCGTAAAGCGTAGCACCCGCAACCATGAATGCGTCGCCTTTTCCTTTGGCGGCCGCGACCCAATCCTTCTTCGTAAGTTCGTCGGAGCCTACAAGCAACCCCAGGCCAGTAATACAGATAAAAACACCCTATGAACGCGATTAGGTCCTGCCGAAAGGATAAACATGGGCGGCCAACCAAGATCTGAGTCCAGTGATACCCTTTCCGCATGTATAGGTACGAGAAGAACATGCAGACAGGAATCGCCCAGCTATATAGTGTCACAGATTATTGGAGTGCAGTGTGGAGGAGTGGAACGTCATACGCGTCAAGAAGCATGCAGGACAAAAGATCCGTATATTGGTAGGCCTGGAAAAGATGAGCTTTTGCCTATGACGTTGCGAGTCTTTCCTCTTATACCTTGACTGCCATGAAGTTCCCCTCGACATCGCAAGCCGCCAGGATGACATCTGAGAAAGTCAGTTATGTCCGAACGAGAAGACCGCTTTTAACGTACATTTCCATCCGTCCCGGAATACCATCTTGGCCCAACCAACGAAGCCGTCTATGAAAATAAAAGTGAGCGAAGAAAAAGAGCAATGGGGGAAAAACGTACACCGATACATCGTGTATGGTGTGTACACCGCGAACAACGAAAAGTACCTGACGTGTATGTGTAAATCAGGAGACAACAAGGGGAAGAAACGGCTTACAAGAAGAGGTTCTGGGTCGTAGACAAGTCCCAGTGCCTGTTCACCAGTTCCGTGGTTGTAACATTGGTGCAGGTAATGCACAACGAAACCAGCTGGCCTGCGAGCAAAGAGAGAGTGAACCGCCGGGTCCAGAGACTCTTGAAACGTCTGGCCGAGCTGCCAAAGAAGGCAGAGACGGAAGTATAGTCGATCGGAGGACGTTGAGACGTTGGCTCGGTCGAGGGAGTTGCATTGTACGGCAACTCGAGAGAGGCATTCTCGGGGAGCTGAATTTTCTTGTCGTCGGAGGAATCCATTCTCGGCAGGTGTACTATCGCTGAAAAGCAGAAATATAAGTCGAACGTGCCGTAAAAGGAGCATATGGCTAGATGGAGTGGACTGAATGGTATCAAGAAGCCTCCCATGGGGGCTAGTAGGCGCCTCCAAGGAAGATATGGATAGATTGACGTACCTGAACGGCACTCTAGCTAAACGCGTAGACTCGGTACGAGTGGTGCAGAGTGAAGAGGGCACAAGCGATCATATCAATCAACTTGCGATAAAAGGTTCTTTCGTAAAATTGGGGGCGAAATAGGGCGAAATTGCGGACTCGGTCCGGTTCTCCGGTGCTTTCACTCGTGCATCTTTCAAAAAATGGCTTCTCCGTTGCCGGATCCTCATGAAAACGTCGAACCATTGGATTACAAGGAGCAATTCCAGGTGCTTTTCCACATCTCCCTTTAGTTTCTCGTCTCATCGCTCTCAAGGGTCGTGAACCTTCCAAGTTCGTAGAGTGAGTCTTGAAATGCTTTTGTACATCCAGGTCCTAATCTCGGAGGTAGCCCTTGTGAAGGTGCATCGAAAGCAAGCTTCAAATGGTAGGGACTACCGACATAGTACTCAAGTGTGTAAATTACTTCTCATCCAAAGCATGGATCAAAACAATTACGACCGAAACGCAGTGTGTGAATCCTCATATCTACTCCCTCAAATACTGACGTCGACAGTGCATGGACTACTTCAAAGCTTACCGAGATTGCAAGGCAGCATGGGTTTGTTAGCCTGCAATCGCTCGTTTGGCTCTGACGCAACCGTTGTAGATCGAACGACGCAAGGATGACCGACGCAATGGCCGCCCCTCCGATCTGTAATTTATGTTCCCAAAGCATGAATCTATTGAGCAACTCGAAGCAGTTGTGGTGTATACATACAATTGCACAGAGCCTGATACCATACATGTATCGGGCGTTTTTAATACGGGTGGCTACGAGCTACTACGGTCACGATCAGAAATCGATAGGCAATGGAGGAGGAGCGTCGGGCTGCGGGGCGAAAATTATGTGGAGAGGCGGCGTAGTCTGGCTGTCTTCGCTCAAAATCGTGGCAATGATGGACCTACCCGCGAACGACCGGCCGGCCAATCCTTTCAGGGCCCGGCCAGCGCTGGCAGCTTCGGCGTACTTGACATAGACGCGGCCCACGCCAGCTGCTTCGTCTACGCGAGCAGCATCCTGGGCCGCCATCTGACCCCCATCGCCCGGCGCCCATTTCGACTTGTCCTTCTTGACGGGTCGAGGAATCCGCAAGTCTTCCACGACTCCGAAGTTTTCGCACTCTTCCTTGACATCGTCGTAAAGGTCCCCGTACTCGTCGTCGTTGGTGAGATCGTCAGGAGTGACCATATTCAGCATGAGGAGAATCCGAGCGTCAGAGCTAGAATTGTCGCCAGCAGGCATGATCGGACGGGGAATTTCGGGGAATTGGTCGTAAGGCAAGTTGGGGATCATGCCGGGCATTCCTGGTTTAGCGCCCACGGACGCCCGCTGCACGACGAGAAAGCGGTCCCCGAGTTCCATACCGTTGAGACTTTGAATGGCAACGTCTGTGACGGCAGTGTCAACGTACTCGAAGAACGCGAATCCCTGAAAGACCGTCAGACTAGCCACCCAAAACAAGAACAAGAACATTTACCTTGGAAGCCCCGTTGCCGTTTTCGCGAACAAGATTGAACGCCTTGAGCTCTCCAAAACTCTTGAGTAGTTCCATGACCTGCTCCTCGTTGAGATAGGTAGGCAGCCCACCCACGAAAACCTTGTTGATGGTATCCGGGACGTTGGTTGAAACGACGCCCGGAACGTGAACACCGGGGGAACCCGACATCTCCATCCCGCCGTAGTCTTTAGGGCGACGGATTTTGAGTGGGCCGTTAATGAAGATGATTCCATCGAAAGCCATAGCTGAAGTCGCATCTTCTGCGCTGCGGAACTGCCGGCAGAATGAGCGACAACACAGGGCAGCAATTAACTGGAGACACATACCTCGACGAACGCATAATTCTTCTCATAGTTGCACTGAACAGCCAAAACAGGGTTCCCAGTACCACCCGTGCCGATACCCATTTCTTCCATCTTTACGTTGAAGAAATCTGCCAGATTTTGTTCGGTCACCTCAGGAGTGATGCTTCCAATATAAAGCCTGCGGGATTGACGAGACAGATTAGGGTTTCCACCAATACCCATTCCAAAGCTCTGGACAGGCATGGGAGGAGGCAGACCGGCGATACCGAGGATAGGCGGAATTTGCGTCCTGTTGGCTCCAGGAAGATTGAAGAGGCCTATCTTTTGGTTAAGAAAATCGGGGAGACGAATAAAAGCTGGATATTACCTGTCTGCTTTGCCTGCATGGCGGTGTACTGCTCGTAGCCTGGAGCAGACACATCCCATCCAGACGCCTTTCTCCGCCTCTGCGACAAGGGAAGAGCGCCTTCCGGAGTCGGGGATCTTCTCTCGGGGGTCCCAAACCCGTCCTTGTGCCTTCCACCCCCACCGCCTTCGCGTCCACCGCGACCACGTCGCTCACCTCGGTAACCTCCGTCATCACGACCTCTTCCCCCTCTGTCCCCACCGTCGCGGAAGCTGCCACGATCGTCGTCCCGGCCACGGTAGCTTGGGCGTCTGTCATCTTCATAGTGGGAAGAACGTCTCGGATAGTCATCATAGTCCCGAGTAGAGCGGGAGGATCTATCGCGCTCACGTCTATCATCCCCGTGTCTCCCCCCGCCGCCGTACCGATCCCGGTCTCTATCACGATGCTCCCTATCCCGGTGGCCACCGTCTCTGTCGTCGTGCCTTGAGGAGCGGTAACGGTCTTCACGATGTCCGCCACGGTCTGCAAAAAGAAGAAATACGGTAGCCAGTAAGTAACCCCGACGTTATGCTAGTCTGCTGGCGAGACGGCGGCGAAAGCGATGGGCCCAATAGGATAGCTAGCTATAGGAAAGAGCATGGTGCAAAGGAAAAAAAAAAGAAATGCACCATGAGCGCTCATCGTTTGGCAATGGGAAAAAAGGTGGAGACTAGAACGGTGCATTGCCGTCGCACGTCCCCGGGTGACCAGAAACAGTCATAGAATGTGCTGAAAGACTCACCGTCCATGGCTGAAAGTATTAGAAGAGCGTCGTGTCTTGAGTCACAGCGAACCGAATCAAAGCGGTCAAAGCGGAGTTCGAATTCGTTGGTGGTGATGATATTTGGACTGAACCAGTGCCGCGAGGATGGCGAGCACTCCAGTTGACCCCCTTCAGACACTACAGGCTGCGTTGACGGTTCAGGCAAATTCAAAGGAGCAGGCAGACATTCTTGCTACCCTTCGGGAGGCCCTAGAACTACAACCAGCCCCAATCACAGTCCTTGTCGGAGCTCTCATCGGCTTCGTTGTAAATGCTGGGGATTCTCTACTCAAAACATGGGTCATTGACCTCTTGCATTTTGCTATATGTCGCGCCCCTCTGTCGCTTGAACAGCGCACACAATGTTCGTCTCAATCGCACCTAAAGTCAAATCATGGGTTGATCATTTATCTGTCTAGTGGCGTCTCAGACTTTGGACACGTTAGCCCAGCTCCTCGACGACCCCAACCCGTCGATCGTGAAAGTCGTCGTGTCCTGTCTTACGACAGTATATCCCCTTCTTTTCCGTTTGCTGTGAGAGCTTTGTTTTTCCCTGCGAATGTCCGAAGACTTATACACGCGGATACAGCTGCACCAACCACAGTAATCCTGCGGCGTGGAACACGCTTTCCACTTGCAAGGCCCGCATCCTGGACTTCGTCTGGGCCCCTGCTACCAACAACGGTGTCCGGTTTTCTTCGATAAAATTTCTGCAACGCGTGATATTGGTGCAAACGCGTGGTATTTCCGACCCTAGGGTAGGCCTTTTTGCACCGTGGCCAGCCGCTGCATTAGCTGATCTTGGATTTTTTTCCATAGCTCCAGAACAAGAATGATCCCAACATATCATTCTGTCCGGCGGACCATCCCTTCATCTCTGTTCCAAAGCTGGAGGCAGAAGGGCAAAAACTGTTTGAAGCTGTCATAGCGTTATTATACACGAGCCAGTATGTCCGACTCGTGCTTCCGCGTTGAAACCCGCTAACCGTGTCAAGAAATACGGATTTGCTTACCGCAATGCTCAACAGTTGGGCAACTCTTACCAAGCTTCGGCCTACGGTTGTACCCACAGTCGTGGCTGCGATGCGTGCTTGGGCGCCGGAATTATCTGCACTTAGCGGGCTTCCAGCATCGAGTGTAAAAAGTGTGGAGAAGGCGGTCCGAATACTTTTAACGCACATATCTCGGCATGTATACACCATCTCCATAGTGGTCACGGCCGTTAACATCTCACCAGTGTCCCGGGTAACGCCCATTACATGCCCCAAATCCAGGAAGTTTTGGCGCAACAAGGCATCCGTATGGATAAGGCCTCAGCAGATGAGAAAAAACGCAAAGCATTACTGGCTAACGGTGGTTCCGACACACGAAAACGCCCGGCGCCTGCATCCGCTGAACGTGCCTCGGAGCCCAAACGCGCCAAACTCGAGCCGGACGCTTCTGCCACTTCAGCCTCGTTCCTGGCGACATTCGATTTTACCTCTCTCCCTGCGCCACTCATTACTGATCTGATTGTCGCCAACATCGAAGCATTCTCTGAAAACGCTTTGGTTGCTCTTGTTGAAGCCTATCGGCAAAGCCGAGGCATCACCGCGCCTGCGCCTGTGCCCCCAATCCCCCAGGCGTCCCCGACCAAGCCTATTCCGACGGGACCCGCGGCGCGAATTGCCACCCCAGAAGCAGCCCCAGCCCCGACTCCGACGGTACCGGTAGTAAAAGATGAACCCGTCGATCCTCTACAAATGGATATTGACCAGGACGAACTGGAGTATGAACCGGACAAGTTGAACGAAGAAGTATGGTCTCTCACTAATGTACTCCGACATACTAAATCTTATTTGCGCTTAGCTATCCGGAGACGATGGGTCGGGAAGCGGTGACTTGGGGTCTGTTGATGTCGACTCGGTTTTAGCAAACAACATGCAACTTCTGGACTTTAAACTTCCTCCACCAAGGGATCTTTCAGAAGAAGAGCGGTCGTCACTGGTTCGGAGCTCGGTGTCGCGAATATGGGATGGCTCTGAAGATTTAAAGTCCAATGGTGAAGCCTTACCTGCCGACTCAACACAGGCCGGAGGGCATAGTCCCGCAGAGATGTGGATGTTACTCATAGTACGAATGGTAACACGAGTAGTGGATCCTCCGGCCGCTGGACCAGACGGGGGGGACGATGTTGCCATGGACGATTTCTATGACAGACAGGATCGACTGCGCCAGGCATTGTGCGACTATATCATGTCAGATTTCCCCGCTCGGTATGTGGCATTAGAAACGCCTCTTAACTCAGCTCAGACCGACTTAGAATACGGCTCGCGACGACATGGATGAACGAGGAGTGGTACAATGATCGGATACAGCTTGAGGTTGACCCGGACTGGGTACGTTCACTTTGTGTTTCAGCAACCGGCTCCCATTCATTGAAGCAATCACAGCGACCAAATTACGATACCTGGCTCAGCCAAATCATAGCGTCATACCAGACGTTATGGGACGGCAAAGATCGGACATTTTCACGGTTTCTGCTTGACCTGCCGGCTGTCCCCGAGGGGGTACTGGACCGGCTGCGGGATTTGTGCGTCGAAACCGACAGGTGCAGTCATACCCTCAGACCTAGAGGCCTCGCTCACAATATATGGTAGTCCGGACAAAATGCAGGTCGGATTCGTTACTCTTCGAGGCCTCGTGACGCAGAGACCTTCGATGCGGTCCGATGCACTGAAAGTTCTACTTGAACTGACCACCCATCCTGGTATGTCCGCGAGCGAGGAGTTATGCGTTTGCTTATATTTCTCTCTAGACAAAAAGACGCGCGGCGCAGCCATCAACACTGTCAAAATCTGGGTACCTAACGCTCAGCCTATGGATGGCATGGTTCGCGAATTCGCCCTACAAATGCTGCGCAAACTTCAATTACAAGTGGACGCCAAAGCTGTCAAACCAAATGGAAGCGAGGATACAAGTACGAAAGAAGAGGATGAAAACATGGAGGATGGGCAATTGCCGCCGGAGGATCTTGTTCAAACTCCGTACCTCCCTGAGCGCATAGAACTTCCTGCTCAGCAATCCCATGTCCTCCAGCATGTGGAGTTGCTGTTCGCCCTGTGCGTAAAAGTGCCCGAATTTCTGGATGAGTCTGTGTCTTGTATTTTCAGTCATCTCGTCTCGCTGACACCTTCCATTCAGGATATTTTCTGCTTACAGTCACATGGATACCACTGTTCAAGAAGCCATCCAAAAACTGATCACCGCACTCATCCGGTCTCTGGGGTCAAGTCACGGCAAGTTGCTCACGCTGATGCGAACATGTCCACCCGGCGCCGAATCGCTTGCACTTCGGGTTTTGACTATCTTTACGGAACATGGTCGCCCCAGTGCCCAGCTTGTAGCGCTGGTCAAAGGTCTGATCAATGAAAGAGACCTCGACGCTCGGTTTCTCATTCCGATTATCGCCGAAATGGATAAGGTAGCGGTCGCTTATCTCGTCGAGCTATCTCGACTGATGTCTCTCAGGCTGACATTATCCGCCATTTGCCTCGAATCGTGTCAATCCTTAACGGAGAGGCTGAACCGAAGAACCTCGTTCGCTCAGTATTCAGCTCTATCGTCACAACCCCACCGCAGACGTTTGGCAGTGTGACGTCCAACTTACCGAGGGTACGGCAGAGCGAACTTTTGACGCCTGCGGAGTTGATGGTGCTACTGCACGATGCCGAAAAAGAGATCGGACTTCAGAGCGCGAAAGAAGGTCAGTCTTTTGGTCTTGCTATGATGTCAGCCCTGACATCCTCGCAGCTATCAGCGTCTGTTTCTCGATGACAGATGTCTTCCGATCCGAGATTTTAGGTGTAGTTATGCAGCAAATAATGGACGAGCCTGTCCTTCCGGTTTTGTTCCTACGAACGGTCAGTGTCTCGAACTGTGGACCAAGCAAAGTACTCATGATCTTCACAGGTAATTCAAGCCGTCACGACGTACAAATCCCTTGTGGGATTCGTTTCGACTACGTTGCTTTCGCGTCTCATCACGAAGAAAATCTGGACAAACCCTCGCCTATGGGAAGGTTTTATTTGGTGTGCCAAAGTCATAGCACCAGCTAGCTTTGGAGCACTGCTGCAACTGCCAAAAGATCAACTCAGAGAACTGGTTGATAAGCAACCTAGCCTGAAATCCGGTCTCCGAGACTATGTCACGAAAAAGGCTACAAATAAAGCGCGTGTGGCTGGCTTCTTGGACATCTTCGCTGAGGAGGCCCCTGCAAATCCTGCTTTATTACCACAATCGCCCCAATCTGACCCACCCGCCCCTCCGTTAGTGGCCGTAAATCCTACCGGTTAAATAATTACAGTTACCTCGGTCTATCTTATTTAAATGTACCGTATGTTCCGCTGTAGTGTGTACGAATTAATACCTTTGCTTCAATTACCGAGGAGGCGCGCGCTTAATGATCGATCGGGTTTCGGAAGCTATTTTGCTGTCGAAGAATCTCTTGTTCTGCCTTCTCTCCACTGCCTCCACAAACCCACTTCCACACCTTTATCTGGACAGTCTTGACACCTCTTCTCCCTCCTCAGTTACCTCATAGCTCACACAAGTCGCCGAAGCGTCTCGTGTGTTCTCGGTTCTTGGTGGCAAGCGTGTGCAAAATCGAAATTTCGATAACTCAAAGATCATGGCAGTTGAGGATAGTTCACCCAGACGACCATCCCAAGATTCTCCCTGGAGACCTCGAGGGCAGGACCTCAATAAGGCTCCTACTTCGCCTCTACCAGCACCCTCGGCCGGTTCACACACCATGGATCGAGGTAGATCGAGAGTCCGGAGACCCTCGAATTCGAATTCGGAGAATGATATGAACAGAAAGTGGGTCTGGATCCGCCACCATCCTACCAGTGCTTATTCTTGACATCAGAGGATACCATTCTCTGCACTCATCGTTCGGGAAGGTCTTTCACGTGAAAAAACGGTATCTATTTCCCTTGCTCCCTCCCTCTTTCTTTCTCCCTTTTCACCACGCGCGCTATAGATGGAAACTCATTCGAGGTAGGCAGGCAACGGTCTGTGGCGCGCTCCAACTCATGAACGCCGGTAGAA
The DNA here is from genome assembly GCA_029448575.1 of Mycena maculata. NCBI lineage: Eukaryota > Fungi > Basidiomycota > Agaricomycetes > Agaricales > Mycenaceae > Mycena > Mycena maculata. The sequence continues at coordinate 166,058 of JARJLG010000169.1, forward strand.
ATGGGATCGGGGGCATACGGTGTCGTCATGTACGTTTGGTTTTACGACTAGTAACTGGATTTTCCAACTTACTATCTCCAGTTCTGCAGGAGATGAGATAACCGGCGAGACAGTGGCAATTAAGCTGGTTTCTCGCGTCTTTGACAAGATCCAACTAGCAAAGCGCGCGCTCCGCGAGATCACCCTTCTCCGGCACTTCACTGGCCATGCCAATATCACCGGTCTTATAGACGCGAAGATGATATCGCCCGACGTGCGTAGCCTGTAGCCTGATCTCTTTTTGCGCCGCTGATGCATAATTTCTAGTCTAATGAGATGTAATTTCCCACTACTGTCCTAGTCGACCTGCTTATCGTTATTTCCGGGACAGATACATTTTTATGGAGGTAAGAAACGACACAATTCCGTATTGCCCGACTTATCCTATTTTCTGACCGTGTCGTGTAGCCTATGGAAGGTAGTCCGTCGTTACTCCTTTGGAATCTTCATTAATTTGTTTCAGCGGATCTCCACCAAATTATTAAGTCTGGGCAGACCCTTACGGGCGAACACGTCCAATATTTTGTGTATCAAATTCTGCGCGGTTCGTTAGCATGGCATAAAAAATGCCTTTTCCCTGATAAGTTCGTCGTAGGGATGAAATTCGTACATTCCGCGTCTGTCATACATCGAGATCTCAAACCAGGGAATCTACTAGGTATTTTGTCAGTTGGAACCTGGGAGCTACTCGCAAATATGATTTGTAGTCAATGCCGACTGCGAACTCAAAATATGTGACTTCGGATTAAGTAGAGGCTTCGAGAATGCCTCGCACCTTACGGAGTACGTGGCGACTCGATGGTAAGCTAAAGCGTTCCATTTATATCATCTTGTTGACCCTCACCAGGTACAGAGCGCCGGAAATAATGTTGGGGTTTCGGTGCGTACCATCATATTTCTCGTGAACGACCCGTTCGATGAGTTGCTTCACAGGGAATACGATACAGCCAGTCCGTGTTTTTCCTGATTCGGTTTTTGGGGAGATGTTCATTGTTTTCTTAGTCGACGTCTGGTCTATCGGTTGTATTTTAGCCGAGTTGCTGTCGAGCCAGCCGTTATTCAAGGGCAAAGAGTAAGTGCCCCCTTTAACTCTTGTTGTCGATTGACTGAGGTCTTTCGGGAATCAAGCTATGGTGCGTCCGACAGTGTTCGTTTCCTGATCCACGGATAACTGATTTCTGTTGGATATAACAGTGGACCAGCTGAAGAAAATACTCGACGTTTTGGGCACGTCTGGTCCCCGTTGCCGTGCTTTCATCTTGCTGAACATCACCAGGTTCACCCGAGGAGACTGTACTCCAAAAGATCGCGAGTGAGAAGGTCAGAGCGGTGCAGGATGCTTTTACCTTGACATTGACTTGCGTTCAGGCTCGGACATATGTTCGCTCATTACCTATCAGCAAGAAACGCCCATTCGCCAAGATCCTTCCTGCCGCTGATTTGCAGGCCATCGAGCTACTGACCCACATGCTCACATTCGATCCGGACCAGCGGTTCACCGTCGCTGAGGCCCTGGAGCATCCGTGGTTGAGCGGATACCACGAGCCCGAGGAGGAGCCAGAGTGTCCGACCATCTATGAAAAATGGAAGGCTATCGAGGAGCTGAAAACACTCGACGACTACCGGGTAGCCTTGTGGAACGAGATACAGGACTATCGGAAGGAAATCCGTGGGGGTGTCGATGACGACGATGAATTCTTCGCTGAGGAGATCGAAGAGCCATCAGACATCCCTGATGAAACTGTGCCGCCAGGCGTAGTTGTGGAAGAGACTGCCGAGCCCGCAGAGGAAGTCAACGTGGAACCGGAGGCACCGAAGGCGGAACCAATCGAGCAGCCGGCGGAGAACCTTGCGCCTCTTCTGGCAGAGAAACAACTGCCGGCGACCCCGACCGATCCCGTGGTTACCTATGCTCGCCGCTCGAGCATCTTGCAGCCCACGCGCCAGGGCTCAATATATGGCTCCCCGCGCCCTTTATCCCAGCACCTGCACTCGTTCACCGACAGCCCCAGGACTGCCGAACCCGTGGGCGCCCCGGGAAGCGTCGCATTCCCAACGCAAAGCTACGTTTTCCCAGCCCGTTCTCGCACTGGCTCGACAGTGGGCCGGGGAGAAGGGCGCAAGCTCTTGCGGACACTCAGCACAGTGTCTATACACGAGAGTGCCGAAGGCAGGGCAGGCGGATTGGCGGCCATTGCACCCATTGGCCAATTTATCGTAGAGCCCAATTCGGAGGCTGATGCGCCGGCGTCGGAAATGCCGAGAATCTTGGAGGACGAAGAGCGCAAGCCAAAGAAAGATGGAGCTTTCTATCTCTGAGGACAGGACGGACTAATTTGCTCTGCTAAATGCTAATCTTTAGATTTTGGATTACAAAATGAATGTAATAATCGATACACAGTGGTGAAGAGGAACGAAAATGTGTCTAGTCTCCTAGGATCTCTTTAATTCCTGAAATCGCTGTCAGCTACTAGTACTCCACTGAGATAGAAAAACTTACGGTCGATGATGTCTAAGAATGCGATGCAGGCGGGACTTTCTGGATATTCGTCCAAGAAACTGACGCCGTAGTCGGCGCTTTTGCCAATGCGCGGATCCAACGGAACAGAGCCCAGAAGCTCAATGCCCATATCTTGCGCGAGCTTCTTTCCGCCACCGGTGCTGGGCTTGAATATCTGCGATTCGGTGCGACACCCCGGGCAGACGAAACCCGACATGTTCTCCACGAGGCCCAGAATTCGTATGCCGACTTTGCGACAGAAATCAATCTCCCGGCGCACATCCTGGAGGGCGACCTCTTGGGGCGTGGTAATAAGCACCGCGCCATCGATACCGCTCTCTTTCAAGAACTGAACGATGCTGAGGTGCTCATCAGAGGTTCCTGGAGGGGTGTCGATGACGAGGTAGTCGAGATCGCCCCAGTCGACGTCTTTTAGGAATTGGGAGATTAAACCGTTCTTTTTGGGCCCGCGCCACATGACGGCGTCGCGGGCGGAGGGAAGCATGAAACCGACAGACATGACCCCGAGATTATCCTGCACGTAGACGGGCGACCAGCCAGAGGACGAAGAATGCACTTGTTCCGATGCGATGCCCAGTATTGTAGGGATAGATGGCCCACAAATATCCACGTCCATTATTCCGGTCTGCGATGAAACGAGAATGAGTGCAAGTCTTCATTCGGAGCAGGGAGGGCGCACCTGGACTTGCTCGTCGGCCGCAAAGGCCCATCCGAGTTGGGCGGTGAAGGTGGACTTCCCGACGCCGCCTTTCCCGGACAGGACGAGGATTTTGCGTTTAACATTGCTCATCCGTTCCTTTATGAACGGCAGGGAGGGATCGGGGAGTTTGGGCTGATTCGAGGCGCATATTTCCTGATTTTCGCATCCTGCGCACGCCTCCGTCTTTCCCGCGAACTCGGACTCGGTTCCCTGGAGCAGTTGAGAGGAATAAAGGGTATATGCACGAATAGCATACTGGGCAATGTTCCGGGGCGTTATCTGGGACGTCTTCGACAGTATTTCCCGCTTGGACCATCGCGGTTGCGAAGCGCATACTAAGCGCCTGCATCGCCACACACAACTCAGTTTCTTATTTCTCTGCCCAAAAAATACGTTTTGTCTGAACCTTTCTTGCCGTGCCTCGAAGGTTTCAACGCAGATCGCATCCGTTGGGTGAATTTTGGCAAGACTTTCTGAGTGACCGGCAGCTCCGAACCTATATGTCTGATGACGAACTTTCTCTCGGTGGAATCTTTCCAGTCAGTCTGGAGACCTCTGGATGGGATCGCTTCAGTGATACTTAATCTCAAGGAAGAGCCGCGCCCCCCTACTCCCGAACCAACCGTTGAAGTCTATTACCGAGACGATGATATAGTTTCCGACGAATGGCGGGAGATCAAGATACGGCTTGTCGGATCTCACCCGCTGTGGGGACACCATTTGTACAGAGGACATCTCGACATTGCGCAGCGCAGCTCAATCTTCTGTAGATGGAATGCCGCGCGCGCGTTCGCCTCATATTTGGACCACAACCAAGAATTGTACCGTGATCGATTTGTGCTGGAACTAGGTGCTGGAGGTGGGCTACCGGGTTTAGGTACGCCGGTGGTATACTCTGAGCGATCCCGCTAAAGACTGTCCAAGTGGCCGCCAGAAATGGAGCGCAGCATGTCGGTCGGCCCGGTTTTATATTGTTGCAATATTAATGGAGAAGCAGGTGTTGCTCACCGATTACCCCGACGCCAACCTAGTGCAAAACATGGAACACAACGTTACCGAGAATGCGCTCCGGGGCTGCGTTTCTGTCAAGGTATGCAGTGCCCGGTTATGCGGTCCGCGTCTCATTCCCTAGGGGTACGTGTGGGGCCATCCAACGAAACCCTTGACAGATGCACTCTCCGCCGCCGAAGATGGATTCCATCTCATAATCATGTCGGACCTTGTATTCAACCACTCGCAGGTGAGAGGGACCTCTGATACGGATTCATCAAGCATGACGCCGACAAAGCACGATGCCCTGCTCCAAACGTGTGAGAACAGCCTCGCGGGGGCTGACGGGGCAGCAGTGCTTGTATTTTACACGCATCATAGGCCGCATCTCGCGGACAAAGACATGGAATTTTTTTCAAAGGCACGGGTACGGGGATGGACGTGTGAAGAAATCCTAACACGGCGATTTGCGGTAGGTGCTTGGCAGTCGTAGTCTGCTGGCAACTGAGTGGTTACGCAGCCCATGTTCCCGGAAGATGCGGGGGAAGAGTCTGTGAGGGCCACAGTGCACGGGTGGAGACTGAAACGAGCGTAGGATAGCCGTAGAATTTATTTCAAGGAACATGACGGCTCCAATCCGAGTGACTAGGGTCACACCGTGACAGGCTTGCCATACCTCGTCCCCCTCCACAAGTATTGCTCTCGCCTCTGCGCTCCCATCCTGGCGTTCAATCGCCCACAGCCATGAGCCAAGACCAGGATCAGCAGCGGGGTCCGCAATGGTCGTCCCACCAATTCCCCCCCACCGATTCCGACAATTCTCGCCCGTCCAGGGCTCCAAGAACTCCGTTAGGCCAAGCTGGCCCGCTTTCTGCCCCCCCATCCAGCCCCGGTCGACTCCCAGACCGCACCAATATACCTACACGAGCGGCCACGACGGGTACCCCCGACCAGGATCGCGCCTTTGCCGCTCACGAACTGCCGCCTCACGCTCGCAGCGAAGACCTAAATCATAACTCTCCTGCTAACATTTCTGCCGTACCTGTAGCCGGATCTTCTCCGAGGCCTTCCCCGGCCTTCCTCTCGTCTTCGGGAGGCAGCCGTCCATCTACGCCGGCAGGTTCCAGCAAACACAACCATCCATCCTCTTCCGGCCACTCGGACGAGCTCACCCGTCGTACGAGCGTAACTTCCTTCTCCTCTGCCCATTCCGGCGCGTCCAACTCTTCTTCGGCCGGGGCCCAGGCACCTCCTGCCTCCTCGGCGGCCTCTACCAGTTTATCCTCCGCGTAAGTCCCCATTAATGTCCCCTGAGATGTTCTTGTCGATGCCTGGGCTACGATCTTACTGATCTGATTCTCGCATCGTTTCTAGATCATGCGCGTCCTGTGGAAAGCCCATGCAAGGCCCGTTCGTCCGTGCGCTTGGCACAGTCTTTCATCTGAACTGCTTCAAATGCATGGTACGCCTGCTTCTATTCTACAATACAGTCAACCAATATCCCTCCTCATCGTCCGCCCCCAGGATTGTGGCGACGTTGTCGCTTCCAAGTTTTTCCCCATCGAAGGCCCCGATGGCAAACAGCACCCTCTTTGCGAACGCGATTACTTTCGTCGCTTAAACTTAATTTGCGCAAAGTGCGGAATGGCTCTGCGAGGTAGTTACATAACGGCATGCAGTGAGTCGCATAATTATTTCCTCGGGACTGGCCTTCCTTTCTAACACCTTTTTCAGACAAGAAGTTTCATGTGGAACATTTTACATGTTCCCTTTGTTCCACGTTGTTTGGGCCCCAGGACTCTTATTACGAGCATGACGGGGACGTATACTGCCATTTCCACTACTCGACTCGTTTTGCAACCAAGTGCGCTGGGTGCAGTAGTGCGATCCTGAAGCAGTTTGTGGAGATCAACCGCAATATGAGGGACGAGTGCTGGCATCCCGAGTGCTACATGATCAACAAGGTACGCGGATCATTTCAACGTCAGTCGTGGTATCCATCTTGAATGGTCCACTAGTTCTGGAACGTTAAAGTCGTGTCCCAGCGGCCGAAGAGTACTGCGGAGCTGGAAGGCGAGCCTGGGGAGCCCGAGTACATCGAGGAGGAACAGCGCGAGACACCGATCTCCTTGAAGGACAAACAGATTAGGATGGAGCAGCAGGTGTATCGGATATGGACGTATGTGCGCCGTTTAAAATCTGCGCTCCGATGCTCAACTACGGCAGTGTGCTATCGGCTTTCGAGGAGTCGAGCGCAGCATGTATATCCGACATGCTACGGCAGGTCAGCAACGGCCAATATCTTGACGCCATCCGGATGGCCGAAAAGTTTATCCTGCATGTGGAGGTATTATTCGCTACCATCGACGACCTCGAGTACCAATTTTATCGCCTAAACATGAAAGGTCTGTACCTTTTTGCCTTGGTTCCATCGTTGAGTCGTTTACACAGCAACACAGGCATGTCGCACGTCCGAGAAGCTCGCATGCTGTGCCGCAAAACTGTGGAATTGTTCACATTACTTTCGCACACGCAAGAAACGGGTTCCCGGAGAATGGGCATGACACAGGAACTCCTCGCCCTCGTCACGGGGCTGGCTCATTATCTCAAGATCCTGATCCGTATCGCACTCACAGGGGCGTTGAAGCTGGAGCGGGAGAGAAGTGTAGAGGAAGCCATGGCCTCCTTCCTCGACAAGCTCCATCTCCTTGCAGTCCAAGGCGGCAATCCAGCGGCGCGGAGGATTATCAAGGGCCACAACGGGGAGGTTATGGCCCCGTCGTCGGGTGGGAACTTTGGAACGCAGGGCGTAACGTATGGCTTCAGGAGTCTTGCACCGGAGAACGCTGGCGAATCGCCGTTTGCCACAGGTGCGTCTTCGTCAAAGATGTCGAACAAGCCGCCTTCGGATCTCTGCGTGAAGTGTAATCTGACGGTGGAGGAGGATTGTGTGCGGCTGGGCACGTACCAACGGTGGCATTCGCATTGCGTGCAGTGTGCATCGTGCGGGAAGGTCGCTGTCGTACCAGTGGTGAAGGAGAAGGAACCGGTACCGAACGGGGAGGAAAGAGATGGAGCGATGACGCGCGATCTACCAAAGCTTTCTACGGCTCGGAGACCGCCAGCCAATGTTGCTCTATTCGTTTACGAGGTCGACTCGCGGAAGGATACCTCCTCTTTCGGCGAGGTTCCTACGGTTATTCTGTGCACTGACCACGCCCACGCTGGATGCCGAGGAGGTTTCCAAGCGGTGCAGCGATTGGAACAGTATGCGTTCCTGTTGAACGTGGCCCTGCGGCGACTATACCTGTTATTGAAGAAGCAGGGGGTTGTACCATTATCTCCTGGTGAGTAATCGTTTGCCTTGTTACCGCCAACCAGCCATTCATGGAAAACAGACACCGCGACCGGCAGCTCTATTGCAGGGCACCAAACGCCTCCCGAGACGGATCCCTATCGCAACTCGGCCGACATCATGCGAATGAAGTCCGTCCATCTCGATCGGAAACTTTCAGCGACTGCGCGACTTCCGAAGCGGTCTACAATTGTAGAAAGCCCTGCAGGTCGAAGCGCTCCGTCTGAAGTGCTACATTCCCAGAAAACTCAGGAATCGACAAGTGCCTCACACCCGCAACAGCAGTCGGCGCCGAATGCACCGCAACCTCAGTATGCCCAGCAGGGTCAGCTTCCCCAGCGAGGGTCGCCGCAGCAGCCAAGCGCCTCTGCTTCGTATACTAGTAGCCGTGCTCCTCGACCACATCTAGGTCAAATGCCGTCAGACATGAACCAGCAGGGTCAAGTGCTGCGGCCTTCCTTTGCGCGCAACAATACGGAGGTGATGATCGTAGATGAGAGCGCCCCAAACTCACCTGAGGGCGGGGAGGAGCAGCGTCCTCCGGAGCTGGACAATGGGATCACACTCGCGGATATCCCCCAGATCATGGAGGCTGCGCAGGCGCGGGAGGAGCAGCGGTCTCTGCCACGGGAGAACTCCATACCGTACATTGCAGAGCTCAGCACGCTGGAGCTGGCGATCGTCAAGCACGCCGCGCTGCTTGCGCTCACACGGTCGGCGCTGCGGGATCAGTTCGACTTGGACGAGCTAATAGAGCTCGTGGAGACAAAGAAGAGCGGATTTTGGAACAAGCTGTTCAAAGCTGGCGACAAGAAGAACGTGAAGAAGAAGGGTGCGTCCATCTCCGTCTCGTTGTCTTACTTCGTTTGATTTGAGTTGCAAAGGCGTATTTGGTGTACCGCTTGAGCTCCTGGTCGAAAGAGAAGGTTCTGATTCGTTACTGGGTGCTACCCGGGAAACGATGCGAGTGCCTAGCTTCATCGACGATGTCATCTCCGCGATGCGGCAAATGGGTAAGAACGGTATATGAACGCATCTTGTGGCCGTTATTGACCTCGGATAATTAGACATGTCCGTTGAGGGCATCTTCAGGAAGAACGGCAACATTCGGCAGTTAAAGCAGCTTACTGAAGCCATCGACCGCGATCCTTCATCGGTCGATCTCACCACGGACAACCCTGTCCAGCTGGCAGCGTTGCTGAAAAAGTTCCTGCGAGACCTTCCTGACCCTCTGATGACGTTCAAATTACACAAGCTATTTATCGCGTCACAGTGTACGTGGGAGACGCTAGAGGCCCTAGGTGCATATACTGACTTTTATTATAGCATTTTCTCAGGATGCGGACAGGCGGCGAATGCTGCATCTGGTGTCGCTCATAATGCCGAAGAGCCACCGGGATACGATGGAGGTCTTGTTCGTGTTTCTCAAATGGGTCGCATCCTTCGCGCACATGGATGAGACGACAGGGAGCAAGATGGACCTGGGGAATCTGGCGATGGTTATCTGTCCAAGTATTCTGTATTCCCGCGGTCGGGATGCCGTACGAGACGAGAGTTTCGGCTCCATCCGGGTCACCACGGCCCTGCTCGAGAACCAGGACGAGTTCTTCACCGTGCCGGAGGAGTTCCTGCCCATCCTCCAGGACCAGGACTACTTCGCCAACTCGCTGGATCTCCCTGGGAAAGAGTTCCTCAAGAAGGTCGACACGTACATGAAGCTCAAAGCGGGGTCGGCGAACGGACGGCCACCCAACATACCGTTCAACCCTGCGAACAACGGGAGTAACCCGCGGTTCAACCCCCCGACCTCACCGATCCTCGAGCGCCCGCCATTAGGCAGCTCAGCGCCAGGCACGCGGTCACAACATCCGGGGATGCCCCAGCAAGTGGGGTCGTTCTCCCCTGGGCCCCTGATGCCGCAGAACAACATGATGCAGAACTCGCCGCGGACGCCGCAGGAGGACTGGACCGGGCAGCCACGGCCACCGAACCCGAACGGGTCCGCGACGCCGTCTTCGCGCCCCTCGTCATACATTCAGCCGCGGCCAAGCCATGACCACCCGAACTAATTGCCCGACACAAATGCTAAATGTATATCCACCGGCGTCCCTCCACAGCACGGGGGCTTGTATTTACTATATATTTTCTCGTTGTGCCTCATTATTCGTCGCCGACTGGTGGCACTTTCGCCTTTTCTCTCTCTCTTTTGATTCCCTGTAGTTTAGCATCATCTCAACCTTAACGGTATCACGGACGACATCCTGCGCAGTACTCAACGATACCCTACTTAGCATAGAAATATGCACAAGGTCCAATGAAATCATGCAAAAAAGACGTAGATGAGGACGGTCAAAATACATGGGTAAGACTACGTTGACTCGCGTCGTCTTTTTTTGGGTGACTGCTCTTCCTGCGCGTCCTCTCCCCCGTCGTCCTCTTGCTCCTGCTCTTCTACCTCCCCGTCGCCGCTTTTGAGCCCCTTCATCTTGCGCGTCTGCAGCTTGCCCAAGTTCTGCTTGCCAACGTGCACACGCCCTCTGAGGTCGCCCATCTCGTCGACCTCGAGGTTCTTGCGTTTTTTGCCGAGTCCCTTCTCGACGTCCGTCTTCTTGAGCTTTGGCGTGCGCATCGCCTGCTTGAGTAGCTCGGGGTCTGCGGGCGTGTGCCGCCGGAGCTTCATGTCGAGCGACGGGCCCATCGGCGTGAGCTCGGCGCGCGGTGTACGCGTGCCCGAAGCGAGCATGCGTGTCGTATACGTGCGCAGGTGGACCGTCAGCAGCGACGTGACATCCTCCGTCACGAGATTTGGGTACATGGTCGGCGGCGCGGGCACGGAGGGCCCGAGCGAGACACTGATGACGTACTCGAGGCCCGCAAGGCAAATCGAGTCAATGACTTCGCTGTTAAAGAGCGCGAGAAGCATCGACTTGAGCTGGGCGAAGCGCGGATTCGTATCGAAGAGGTCCGAGGCAAAGTGCATTAAAGGTTTGTGCCCAGGCGTGGATTTCGGGGTCTGGCGGGGGTTAGAATCAGTAGGTAGCGAACAGGCAAGAGAGGGGGATTTTACCTTTAGATCAGCCATGCTAACATAAGACTGCACACCGACCTCGAGCATATCGAGGACGCGGTTGTCGAACATGCGGACAAATGTGAGGCCATGGGGCCGCTTTTTTGTTGTTTGCGCTATTACGAACATGGAGGCGTCGTTTTTCGTGGCCCAAAATTCTAGGGATGCGGTGGAGGTGGAGGCAGCGTCGAACGGGTGAATATCATTCTTTTTTGAAAAAGCTATGGCATAGGGCCGCTTGAGCGCCATGAGATCGCGCATGACTCCATTGAGGAGCTCGCCAGTGTGGGTTCCGCGGACAAAAACGGTTGTGCGGGGGTCCTCGACCTCCTTGGGTGATCGAGCATCAAGTGCTCTTTTGCTTCTTGCATTCTTTGGCTTGACCGTTCTGAGCATTTCAGTAGCAAGGTCACAGAGATAGTGTTCTGTTACAGTCAGAATTAAATGGATTGTTATGCGAGGAGATCACCTCTGTTTTTTTTTTATAATGATCAGAGCGAGAAAGGGCGTCGGGTGGCTGTGTGGTTATTTGAGCGAGTTGGCGTGACCCGCAACTTCCCGACGAAATATCTGCAATGCTTGCCTCTCGCGTCTGTGCTCGGCGGTTTGCCAGCCGTTCATTCGCGACTGTCGTCGAAACTGGCGGCTTGAAGGTCGCCGCAATCGACTCGAACCAGCCCACTGTCTCTATCACTTTCCTCGCAAAAGCTGGCCCCCGATACCAGCCAAAGCCCGGTGTAGCCCATGCCCTCAAAAACTTTGCATACAAGGTCAGAACTCGGCGAAAATACCCTGCAGCAGTCACCCATATTTATCTAGAGCACGGAGGATCGCTCCGCACTCGGGACAGTGCGCGAGAGTGAGTTGTATGGCGGTGTGCTGTCCTCGACCCTTTCCCGGGAGCATCTCGCCTTGACGGCCGAGTTCCTGAGAGGCGACGAGTCGGTATTCTACTTGACTCCTTGGGATCCTGCTTATCTCTCGCAGGGAATTCTTCGTCGACGTTCTTGCGTCAGTAATCGCGTCAAGCAAGTACACTCGCCACGAATTCGAAGAGCTTGTACTGCCAACCATCGAGAGCGAGGTCAACGCTCTCCACGCTGACCCGGCGACCCACGCGCTCGAGCTTGCGCACGCTCTTGCGTTCCGCTCCGGACTTGGCGCGTCGCTCTTCGCCGCACCGCATACGCCAATCACCGCGGAGGACGTCGCGGAATTCGCCAAGACCGCCTTTTCCCCAGCCAACCTCGCCGTCCTGGGCACGGGGATCTCCCAGTCCACTCTCTCGTCTCTCGTCGCGGCTGCCCTCGAGCGCCGCACTGCCGAGGCCGTCACCCCGCCCACCACGACCACGAGCGGCTACTTTGGCGGCGAGAGCCGTCTTGAGACGCACGGCACCCCTCAGACCATCTTCATCGGGTTTGGTGCCCCTGGCACACCCGCGCCCGAGCTCGCAGCGCTTGCCGCGTACCTTGACCCCAACCCCGCCGTCAAGTGGTCCCGCGGCTCGTCCCCCATGCTCCAATCCCCGGAGACCTCCGTGCAGGCCGTATACCTTCCATACTCGGACGCGGCACTCGTCGGCCTGCTCATCCAGGGCCCCAGCGTCGAGGGTGTCCGCGCCGCGAGCAAGGCAGCGGTCGCGGCCCTTAAAGGCACGGCCGGCGTCAAGGCAGAGGAGCTAAAAGCTGCAGTCTCCAAGGCCAAGTTCCGCATGGCTAGCACCGCGGACGCTCGGGCAGGCGTTGTGGAAGTATTGGGCTCCAAGGTGTGTTTCCCCTTCCCGAGGGTATCTATTTATCCTCATTTTGTTCGTAGGTCCTCTCTGGTTCGTCCGAGACGTCTTTGGAAACTTCGCTCTCTGCCCTCGACAAAGTTACCGCCTCTGGCTTCGCCAAGGTACGGCCTCACTTTCTCGCTCAATTGTTTTACTAACGCCGTTTGCTAGGCTGCCACCGCCCTCGTAAAAAGCAAGTCCACGTTCGTCGCGCTCGGCGACACCCAGGCCCTCCCGTACGCCGACGAGCTGGGCCTGTAAATAGAGTTGTCCTCGGATAGCAGCATTGCAATAAATAATTATCATACTGGACTCCGCATACACCAACAGCATTTGTTTGATTCAGAGGAATTATGATACATAGAATGTTAGATGACACGGCAAGGAATGGGGGAAGGATGAAGAGAAAGGATGAAACTACGCACAAAAATATCAAGGATACTGTGTTCGAATTAGTGTCACAGCGAAGATTCTAAGTGGGGAGAACGTACCTCAAGCAAAAGAGACGGGTCCAAAAGATCAGTGCTAATACTCGACCGCGTCGTCACCGTCCGCCGGCGTAATTGTCGGCTCCTCCTTCTTTTCCATCTCCTCCGCCTCCTTGCTCTCTGCCGTCCCGAGCGTCGCGCTGTCGTGGTCGTCCACCTCCATCTCGACGTCAGCGCTCTTCGGCGGCTCTGTTTCCTCGTCCTTGCTTTTCTCCGGCATCTCCTCCCCGTCCTTCTCCTCGAGCGCCATCCGTTCGCTCTTTTTCCGCGCCTCCTCCTCCGCGACGACCTTGCGCAGCTCGAGGATCTCCGTTATCCCCGTCGCGCGCTCCTCTAGGAACGCGGTGTACTCTTTGTCGACCGCCTCCAGCACCTGCGCCCGATTTATTAGTATCGTGGAGCGGAAGGGATGAGGGGAAACGCACTTGTGCTTTCCGGCGCTTTATATACGACTCTTGCGCAGGCGTGAGGATGGCAGGGAGGTAGTATAGTGGCGGGGGATGGCCGCGCGGGACTGTCGAGAGCGCCAGCGGGAGTGGCGCAGGGTCCTCGTCCGACGACGACGCCGGGATGATGTCCGACGTGAGCAGGAAGTTGGCGAGCAGCGGGAGGCGTGTCCGTCGGAGCTTGTACTGTACAAAAGCATACGAGTTGGAGTCATGAAATAATCAAGCAGACCTAACAGACTTACGACCGAGTCCTTGAGCTGGAGGTCCTCTTCCTTCCGGTTCGCGGTGAGTTTGTCCTTGCGGGCCTCTTCTGCGCGCCGCACCGAGTCCGTCTCCTTCCGTAGCTTGTTCTGTAATCTTTGGTCAATCAGCTGTCGTTTTTTCGCCTGTAGATACGAATTCGTGAGTCGAGCGCGGACGGTAAATGAGGTGGTGACACACCGCCTCGCTCGCATTGCGCTCCTTGTCTTCAATCTTCGCCTTGTTGAGGGTCCCGAGAAGGAGCCCGAACATCCCGCCGCGCTTGCGCTTTTGGGGTTCCGAGAGGTCCAGCCGCGGCCGCTTTTTGTTTTGTGACGCCATTGCCATGGCGGCCGGCTCCGTCGGGACCCGTTGAGGCGCTTGTGCGACCTCCGCTGGGGTTGTGCTGCTCTTTCGGTCAGTGGTAAGGACATGGAGAGAGAGGGAGATGCCGCACTCTTCGCCCGACATGAGAGTTGCTGTTTGGGTCGAGTCCACGTGATGACAAATGCACGAAGCTCTTTTCGGATGCGCTCATCCACCTCGCCAAATGCGGAAATTTCCGACAAATCACCTTTCGACCTGGAACGGGAACCTCACATTGGAGGATTCGGGTTTAAACGGGGATCTCTGTGGAATCAAGATGGACGAGGCCAGGGCCCACAGAGAGCCCATCGGACATTTATAAGCTAGGACGGTTAGTATTTCCTCGTCGTCTTACATTCTAACTAACAAGGGAGATCAATCATTACCCAGTCCAGGATAACCGATAAATATAAAGTGCGCATGAAAACACCTCCAGGACAGTGCGCTCACAATGTTGGATCTTCAAACATCAAAAGAGACCGGAAATATGATAAGTGATTATCTACGCCGCGGCGTCGTTAAAAAATTCTCTAACCACGCGAATGTATCGTTCGCGCTCCTCCCACTGCGGAGAATGGCTCGAGTTCGCAAACTTGACCCATTCGACACGGTCAATGCCCCAATAAAATGGAGCACAAACACTGTCCAACATAAAGTCGTATTCCCCGTTGATGAGGAGCGTCGGAATGTGGCGCATTAATTTGACTCTACCCGTGATATCCCAGCGCGTCGCGAGACCCGTACTTCCATTCCGCCTACACGATCCATATCGATGAATTTTCCTGTGGCAAGAGAACGCACATACATCGCATCTAGAACCGTCGAGTCTTCATCCGGGAGGGTGATGGAATGAAGGAACTCGGCAGGGAAGGGCTGGAGTCTGCAGCCGTGCTTCGCCCAGAAGACCATCATCGCCGCTTTGTACTCCTCAGATTTCGTGGTGCCCATCTGTTCGTGCTTCTTCAAGGTTGCCTGGACATCCTCTGGTAACCCCGGCCGCAGCCTCGTAAGCGACTCATTCCGCAGCTTGGCATTGGCGAGTGTATTGGCCAGGACAAGACGACGGAGACCGGGAGGCCGCCGGCGAACAATAAACTCGGAAGCAAGGGTGCCGCCCCACGAGTGGCCGAGGAGGTTGAAACGCTCTGCGACCTTGAAGAATGCAAGAACATTCTCAAGCTCGGCGATGAACAAATCGATCACCCAGAAAGAGATTTCTTTGGTTCGAAGACGCGTCGACTGTCCGCTGCCGAGCTGGTCGTAGAAAATGACGGCCGTGGACGGTGCTAAGTCGGTGAGAGGGATCAGGTAGTCGTGGGATATGCCTGGGCCACCATGCAGGACAATAAGCGCTCCGTGTGCACAGCTGCCGACGTCCCCGACAACCTTATAGTACGTTTCAAATGTTTCGCTGCCCACAGGGAAAGGAATCTTGCCCTCGGTAATCTGCGCGGGCTGGGTGGTCATGATTTGTGGGTCCAATCAGGAAAGACGTCTGGATTAAGGTCAGTGGTACTTAGGTTTGTGGCAGGTACCGGTACGGATGGGCCGGGCCGAGAACTCGAAAATAGCATTTGTGCGAACTGAACACAGCCCATTTCATTCAAGACAGTCCAACATTACTCCAGGCTCCAGCTTCTTTGAGTTCTACACCAAAAGTCAAACCAGTGTAATTTTTGAGTTCGCAGTGTCCGGAGCCATTTTAAGTATTTAAAGGACTCGCCGGGCGGCGTTTCCGACATCCTTCAGGAAACCTTTAGTGATATCGAGCATATCACTCGTGGACTTTCTCCTATTTTTACGCGCGCCGGGTTCGCCTATAACACCACTATCAAGCGAATGGGGATTTCGCAGTCCGATCAACCTCGAGTTGCATGAGGCAATTGGACCTGGGTTGTCTAGATTCACGTCCCCTTGTCCGTCGAAGCGTACCTTGCTGCACATGGTGTCAGGGGAAATAACGCAATAATTGACGTATAAAAAAAACTTACACGCAAGCAACGAGACCTTCTGCATCCTTGATGATTTCTACGGGGTAGATACCTGCAGACAGATTAGGCAAGCAGAGAGTAAGGATTGATGATTGGGTACCATCTCCAGCTCCTGACAGGACTTCAAAGTGGCCAGCAGACTCTCGGATGCCCTTGGGAACCAGTCAATAAGTTTGATGGTTAGAAAACGGAACGGTCTGCTCACGCGTGCGATTTTGTCTCGGAATTCCAAGCATCCATTGTCAGGTATTCTGTAATCGCCAACTTTGACTAAAAGATTATTTAACATAGGCCAGAAAGAAGAAGAAAAAACCAAGCCATGTCACGAACCGAGCGAGGAAGACTCACAACCCGCCGTCCACTGCATGTCCCTCGGCCTGTACCCTGGAGGAACTGAGAACGCGTAATCCTTACGAGCGATAATGAGGATGCCGGGACGCGTCTGGAATGTCAAATGATTCAGTGGGTTAGTATTTTAATAATCTCAGCTCACATCGCCCTGCATCATCGGCTCCCTCATCGCGAGGAACAGGTCCCAGACCTGGCCCTTGGCTTCTATCCCGAAGTCGACGACGCTGCGGTAGAAGCCTGTCGCCCAAGATTTCAGGCCCAGATTTTTTCTAGAACGAGCTTACTTACCATAGCTCTTCCGAGGGTGTGGTGCCTCTGAAGGAGTCTCATAATAGTTCCACTCGCGGTCCTCGGCATGGTGGTGGTATTGGCCTTGTAACGTGGTTAGTCGCGCGCTGTTACATCCGCGATGCGACCTTGCCTGGTCGCAGCCGAGTTGGAGCCATGATTAGGGTGTGTTCATCCACGCTAACGTAGCCCCCTTGATGTGCGCCTGCTCAGATTGAGAGTTAAGCGCCTCGGCTCCTCTGGGTGTGGACACAAACCATCGTTGATAACGCCGTGCTATACACTACCGTGAACATTTCACGATGGCTTTTCCAATACCACTCACAAGCTCAAACTCGGGTCGTCCGGGCTGCCGGTCATAGACGGGGCAGTATTCGGACGTGTATTTTCTCACCCAGTCGTCGTAGCTGACGAAAGGGTACGTCGTCCATCCCAAAAACGGGCGGATGTTGGGCAGTCGGGTCAAGTCTTGCGGGCGGAAAGGGAATGAGCAGATTCCTGCGTACAAACGAGAACTTGGAAAAGAAGAACCTGCCCATGTCATGAAAGGCGGATGATACAGAGCCTCTGGGCCCGGGGGCGGCAGTTCAAAGTTCATTCAGAGAGGATTATGAGGGGGAGATGAGAATGGAGCACAAGCTACTGATTTAAAGCGAATCCCCGAGGCAGGCATAGAAGGTACGCAGACCGAGGCCAATTGGGTAAAACCATCCTGAAGATGGATCTAGAAGAAACGGGCATATTGCATTCAAGCTTCGAGTACAAATGAGGAGCAGCAGAGAGGAGAATGCCGGCGCGATGCAGTGTGGCTGTTAAGAGAAAAATGCAGTGGACGTTGAAAGCAAGCCTCGGGCGGATTCAAGAGCGGACTTTTCGGGGCCGACTCAAACCCTAACCCGAGGGCGGACAGTGTGCGTTTCCATCCATCTTCGATTCTATTGTGGCCTTGTTCTTCGCACAAATTCTCACTGTCCGCTATGGCTCCCGATACGGCTGGGATACAATGTGTCTGCAATTGTGTTTCATACGCGCAGAAGGCTACCTGACAATGTTATTGTGTCGCTTGGTCCCGCACCCAAGCGAAGCCCACTGGCAGGCAGTGCTTTGGACTTCGGCTATATAAGCGCCTGTTCCAACTTCTATCCCCACAACATTCCCCCAGCACCTACTAATGCCCTACCCAACCCCCATCCTCGCCGAACTCAACTTGCTTTTCGAAAGCCGCTCGCCGCAAAAGCTCCGCGCGGCCAATCTCCCGAAATCCACCACCGTTGCGCCCCACGATTCTTCAGCGTCGTCGTCCCCGGCTAGCTCGACTAGCACTCTTGCACTGGAGGACGAGGAGATCCAGTCCATATTCACCTCGGCCAAATTTATTTCTGAAGACCGGCCCGCTCCGCCTCTTACGCCACGCGAGGAACTCAATCCCTTTGCTGCGCCGTTCGTCCCGACCTTCCGAGCCCGACCCGTGGTCAAAGCTCCTGTCCCTTGGGTCGCAAAACCTCCAGTCGAGCCTCGGCCGGCGCTGCCCATTTGGTTCGACGCATTCTCCCGCGGCGCATGCACGTCAGCCACGCCCCTGCACCACCAGTATGCAAGTGCCATCGTCACGTCCCGGCTGTGGCCAATTGAGGCGATGGCCGAGCTCGCACAGCACTTTTGCTGGCGCGGCGGGGAGAAGATCACGGAGGAGAGCACCGGGATCGCGCCGTTCGCGTTCATGGTGTACCGCCAGTTCTTTGACCTGCACGGCGAAGAGACTGCGCAGTCCTTCATCTGGCACCTGCGCGAATGCGTCGTCGGGGCGTTCAAGGCGTGCTGGGATCCGGTGGGTATTTTTTTGACATTCATGAAGAGTTTCCCTGACTCTGGTGGACGAATGAAGGACGCCCCCAACGCGATCACCTACTACAACGCCCCGTCCTTCAACTACGTTGCGGCCGCCATCGCGCAGGCCACGTTCATCGGCCAGCTCTTCAAGCGCGACCTCATCCCGGGCCCGCACACCGCGACCTGCATCGTCATCCTGCTCAAGGGCCTCTGCTCGTACGAGCATCTCGAGGCGCTGCGCGCGCTCATCGCCAATGCGGGGTCCTCGTTTTGGCACGGCCCTGGCGCGCCGGGGCAGGGCAACATCGCGATGCACAAGTTTGTCGCGACGTTCCTCGACGCGGTCGCGCCGCTCAGCGCGAACATGAGCGTACTCGGGCGGTCGCTCAAGCCGACGGACATGCGCGATATCGTGGCGGAGGTGGAGGCGCTGGTGACCGGCTGGGTCTACGACCCCATGCGCTCCGCGTTCAAAGTCGACGTGAGTCGACGCCCGGCAGCCACCCCGCTGAGACAATAGATACAAGCTAATAACGCAGTAATACATATCTACTATACCCTACGAGCTGTAAACTCAATTCACCTATTGCTTTGTGTACAATCTCATTCACTCCAAATCCGATCCACAACATGAATTCTAAGGAATATACTAATCCGCAATCCTACTTTCCGGGTCCTAATCCTCCGTGGTATGGTATGCAAATGAACGAATGTTGAATGTACAGCCTGTCTGGTCGTGGTCTCCGGTCTGGTGCGAATAGTCGCGGCGAAGGGTGAAGGTATGAATGAGCGGTCCAGGTAATAATGCGAGCGCATAATGACTGAGCACGAAGGATGAGTCCGGCAAGGCACAACAGTGGGTAGAAATGCTGACAGAACGAAGGGCGAGTCGATAGGCTGGGGGTCGGAGGATGAAGCAAGCAGTGAGCGTGGGCGCGTCCATGCGCGGGTCGTGGTCGTTGAGTCAAGTGTACAGTCTCTCTCTCTCCCTACAACGCCACCGCCTTCCCCGTCCTCTTCACCCCTCCCATGCCGATGCCTCCACCGACCCCAGGCCCAGGCCCCGCGTACGTCGACGTCCGATACACCATCCCCGTCCCCGTCCTCGGCCGTGGGCGCGCAATCCCACTCCCGCCTTGCTGCTGCTGGAACTGCGCCTGGTCGTACGCGGGCGTCGTGGGCGTCAGGCGGCGGTACGGCGAGTACGCCGTCGGCTTCGAAAACGAGGCGGTCGACAGCGAGGACACGGACGTCGCGGAGCTCGCCGCGCTCGCTGCGCTGAGTACGGACGAAGACGAAGTGGAGGAGGCGAGCGACGAACTCGTCGTGCTCGAGGAGAGGACAGAGGCGGCAACGGGGAGCACGGCAGGCACGGGCACGGGCGCGCGGTCCCCGCCCAGCACCGGCTGCCGCGCCGCCAGCCGCAGTGGCCGCATCTGCGGCTTGGCCACGTGCGGCGTCGGCGTGTATGGTGTCGTCGGCTCTTGCCCCTGTTGTTGAAGGTGGGGCAGCGGCGGCGGGGGCGCGGCATGTATATCGGCAGACGAACGAGCGCTGGACTGCGGGGTGCTCTGCATCGCCAGCTCCTCCGACGCCCGGTCCCGCAGGCGCGGGATGGACGCTGCGGTCACGCCCGTCACGGCGCGCGGCCGCAACCCACTGACGTTGCTGGGCGTGCGCCGGATGCTCCCACCCGGCGTGCGCGGTAAAGGCTTGTCCTTGTCTGCCATCATCACGCGCAGCACGCGCGAGCGGCTGCGCATCAGCGGCAGACTCATCGTAGAGTGCCCCGTCTCTGCCGTCCCCGTCGTAAGCGTTGAGTCGCGCTTGCCCGTCGACAGCGTCGAGTCCCGCGTATACGCGCGGCTCACCCGAGGCTGGCTCTTGGCGCGGAAGCTCGTCGGCGGCACACTCCCTCGCGTCCGCGCTCCAAACTCGTCCGCCTCGCCCTGATCGGTGTCGTACTCGCTCTGCGCGCGCCTTGAGCGTGATACGTACCCAAGACTCGACGCGCGGCTGGTCCGCACACCCAAACTCGCGCTGCTCGACGCGCGGCTAGTTCGCACCCCTAAACTCGCGCTGCTCGATGCGCGACTCAGCCCGAGGGACGAACGGCTGAGGTTCAGCGATGAAACGCGGCGCGTAAGGGCAGAGGGCGCGTCCTCGTCCTCCGAGTCGCTCCACCCGAGGCCGGTGGTGAGCCCAATGCCGCCCGCGAGCAGCTTCCCGTCGCGGTGGCGCACGCGGCGCTTTGGTGTGTCGCGCGTGTCCCGTGGCGGGGCGTCTGTACCCGCGGTGCTAAAAACGGAGGCGACGGGGGAGGGCGCCAAAGACAAGGACGAGGTGGAGGCAGAGGCAGAGAGGGAGACGGTGGGAAGGAGCTTGGAGCGCGGGGAGAGGAAGCCGTGGTGGAGCATGAGTTGTCTGTTGGCCAATTAGCTGGTAGCGACGAATAAATCAGTGAGGAACGCACGGTAACGAGGTGTGCAGATCCAGGTCCGAGTCGGACTCGTCAGGGTCATCCCAGACGAGGGACGGGTTACCGTTGTCCGCTTCTGCGCTCGGGTCGATCTCGGGGTAGCGGCGCGCGTACGCGTCGCTCGCCTTTGACACGACAGAGTAGACGCTCCCGCGAACCTGGCCATAGTCGTCGATAAAGTCCTCTTCCCATGGCTCGTCCCGGGAGAGGGCTGTTCGCCGGGCGAGTGAGGTGAGTCGGGGGCGGGGGGTGGTAGCGAGGATGGTGGCGATGTCGGGGGACGGGGCGCGGGGGTCGACTTTGAGTGCATCAAAGTCGAGGCCAGAGTCGCCGGTGTCGGGAGCGGGCATGGTGATTGAGCTGAGGGCGATGCTCTCGCGGGGATCTGTGCGCGGGGGTGTTCGTAGAGGGCGGGCAGAGGTGGAGGGCATTACTTTTGGGACGTCGAGGTCATCGTCGTCCAAAGGGGCCTTTTCGAGAGCGTGCAGAGGGGTGCCTTGGAGTAGATCGTCTGTCGATTCTGCGTGCTCGTCGATTGAAAAGGCAAGACTCGGGCGGTGGAGACTCTGTGCTGCAGAGGACGGGGTCTGTGGGGACGAACGCTGGGAGCTGGTGGACGCGCTGAGCAAAGAGTCGCTGCGAGTGCTCGCAAAGGAGTCACGATTGTTCAAGGAGAGCTTTGAGGAACGGCGAGAGCGAGAAGGGCCTGTACTGTGGAGAAAAAGGAGGGTGTCTGACTCTGAGAGTCTGCTTGGGCCTGGGACTGGGGGAAGCGGAGTCGCAGGTGGCTTTGACGGGGGCGGGTTGAACTGGAAGGCGGGTGATTGCGGAAGAGGACTCTGCGGAATGAATGTGGGCGGGGCAGGGAATGCCTCGAGTAGAGGTACTGGTCGCGACATGGTAGAGACCAAATAATCCAGTGGCGGTGCAACCAGCATCTGCATTCCACCTGCCTGTGCGAATTCTCACCATCTATTAAACCCCGTTCATAATAATCCCCGAGGCCAACACTGTACCCCCCGGCGCCGAGCAGAACACCACATCAAGCTAGAACCCAACCTTATCCGCCCGAACCTCCGCCAAACCTTGCTGTCAAATTCGAAGCAAGTGGCGGTGCCCCCACCGCGGTCCGTGCGCGTAGCGACCAGGTCCCTCGGAGCAGGCGAAGAGACGGCCACTCGAGACTGAACCTAATCTAACGCCCCCGCTCGCGCAACTCGTATGCTCCCCAGATGTTATTCCAAGTCAAATTCTTTCTGGGAACATGCACCGTTCTGCGACATTTACTATTCATATTTTAGCAGCGACAGGGTCAAAAAATAGGTATTGGCTCGTTGATTAAATCAACGGAGATTTCCGGTAGTGACCGGGGGCCTGCGTTCAACCCAGGAAGATTTGCATATTACAGGGTCGACTTACTTCTCACTACTGGAGATTATGATATGAACGTGATTCCACCGACCTACATAGTACATCCACTCCACGCGGCCCCCACATGTTTTTTTTTTCGATTCTGTCCTCGCATTCCATTCCGTTCCTTCCATCCAAACGCAGACTACTAGACTGGCTACGCGACAGGACGAATGATCTGCAGGCCCAATAATCACGCGCCCACGCCCCTCGAACAATTGGATTCGACAAAGCTAGGACACGACAACTTGCAGGTGTCCTGTATAGTTTGTACATGTCGCCCGCCATTCCTCTTTCATCGACCATCCCTACTAAGAGCAACAGACAAAAGACAAGAAACAATAACACAAGTACGATCATGCCAATTGAAAGATCCCGTCACGCGTCCACTGCACCCGTGATCGGCGAGCCATATACGGAAAGACGCGACTTTTCTCCAAGCTCAAGCGGGACGTTCGCGTCTGACATATGTCGGGGAAGCGTTGTCGAGGAGACGGTCGCGTACCGGTTATAATTAAATTTTAACTTGGCGCCTTCAGGTTTCCCCGCACGTCAGGGCTGTTCCGTTTGGAACAAGTCATGGCATTGGCGGTGCCTGCCTGGTCGTTGGCGGGGGATGGCAGGTTTCGTAGTGAGAAGAATTAGCGGAAGAAGCAACATGAGAATTTTCACCATGGAGGACATTACGTGTCGGTGGGAGAGGCGCCGATAATATTAACTTAAGGGATGGGTCAAGGTACCGGCGCTATTATGTCGATTTTGACCGGCATATCCAGCGGGTTCTTAAGAGGCGTGTACGGCAGGCGTCCACAGAAAGAAACCGGCCGCCCCAGCATCGTTAATAAGAGCTTTTTTTTTTCTGGGAGAATTTGGCGCAGTTTACTTACTAAGATCGCGGTGTTCCTTGGGGGTAGGCAAGTTGTCAATCTCGTTCGACCGAGACCGTACCAGGTATTATCGGGCTTCCGGTTGTCAAGAGGTCCAGGTCCAGGTCCAGAAACGCCCACCCAGGGAAATACAAGAAATCGAGCGGTTTGGGCACGACGTAACGACCGCGGGAGGTTCGTTGACCGTGGAGGTACGTACAACACACCCACAGAACAGAATTAACTGGTTAGGATTTTTTGGTCACCAAGGCGCACATGTTATTTTAACGGGTTGTCGTGAGCGGCCGCGGCCTGCGTGGGTTGTGCAGTATGTACGGCAGGGTAACGTCGGCCCAAGAGCAGCCCGGGAAGCCCGTAGGCGCCTTCGCATGCCATCCGGTGGCAAGTATTGTTTGGTATGTACCGTGTATATGCCGGCTTGGGCTTGGACGTCGAGCGTAGCCCCGCCTACGGAGATCACAGGTAGGTGTCCAATGTGCGCCTCTCAGTTGACAACATCCAATTGCTTCAGTGGATTGATTAGGCTAAGCACTCGATCATCGAGGCGCTGACTGGCGCCGGAAACTGATGTACGTAGTGGGCTGGGTGCACAAAAAAGGCATCGGTGGCCCAGGCCGTTGTGTTATTTCATCCCCAATGCGCGCAAATAGGTTTCGAACATCCTTGCGACCTGTCTGTGCGTTTGGCTTTGGTTTCAGTCTGGCAGGGAGTACTGGTGGTGCAGCAGCGTTGCGGAATGATACGCCGACGGAGATCGCAGCTAGGCGGGTGGCGGTCCACGCAGGAGGCAAATGAAGCAAAGCCGGTCAGAACATGGAAGAGTCGGTGTCTTTCTGAGGTGTATTTTCCGGCGAGCGAGTAGGCCCATTTCTGTGTCCTCGAAGCTCAATCGAAGCTTGGACCTCTTGAACCGCTAATTGGCCCCGACAGGCTTGGCGTGCGCCAAGGCACCGCTGGACATGCGAATGCCGTGGATGAGCCGACACTGTCGTTGCGTCCGTCGGTCGGCCATCCAACTTTGAATGGCGCGTTGGGTGAGCAGAAAAGAAACTATGGATCGTGATGCGATCAACTTGAACTGATCCTCGGCACACAGCCACGGGGAGACTCTGCTTTGAACCAGAGGCTCCAAAATTCAAGTATTCGAACTTTCAATATCACTTGGCCCCATCTATTTATTCCACCCGCACCATCGCCAAGACAAGTAGAAGTCTCTGCGGATCCGAACGGCCAGGTGGCAGCGTGCTGACTGGGCTCACGAATTGAACGTCGCGGATCATGCAGAGACTCTCTATTCCACCGTGCTGGGCGCGCGTGACACTGTTGAATGCCATTCAGAGGCACACTCGGCAGCTCGGCAGCAACACGTTCAAGAGGGACGCACCAAGCGCAAAGCTGTTATTCATTTCAAAAATTTAGTTTTCCATCCAGTTAGTCTCGTAGTCTCTGGTATCCAACGTCAATGTTCTGGGGCCCTTCTTCTCTTCGGGTTTGACCTTTCTTTGGTTTCTCGTCCAGAGTGTGTCGATTTTGGTGTCAACTAGAGCTGGATTCGATTCAAAATAGACAACGCTTTACCTCCACCTCTTGTGGACTTCTCCATGTGACAATCCCAATCCGACCTTTATCCAGGAGAATTCAAAAGCGACGGACTATGCGCCATGGACTATAGGACAAGCGATGTTCCCTGCTTATTCCCTCTTCCTGCTTGTCGCCTACATGGTGGTCCCGGCCGCCTGGGCTCAAAGTTGGTTTTACATTGATGCCACCCGTTTCCCATATACTTACGAGCCTCCAGCCTGTCCCACGACTCCCTCGCTCACGTCGTATCTGAGCACGTCCCTGCCCGACCCCTTCACCTTCGCCGACGGTTCTACCAAAGTCTTGACGTTGGACGACTGGGCGTGCCGCCGCGCGGAGATCAGCACCCTGCTGCAGAACGATGAGCTCGGCACAATGCCCGCAGACCCGCAGTCCGTCGCCGCGTCCTTCTCCGGCGACACGCTCACGATCACCGTCACCGACGGCGGAAAGTCCATCACCTTCGCCCCAACGATCACGTACCCGAGCATGGGCACCGCTCCGTTCCCCGCCATCATCGGCATGGGTGGGATCAGCATACCGAGCCCCGCGGGCGTCGCGATCATCAACTTTGACAATGAGGGGATGGCCAACCAAGACAGCAACCCTGCCAGCCGCGGGGTAGGGCTGTTCTTCAATCTTTATGGAAGCAGCGCCTCTGCAGGTCTGGTTATTTATCTATTTTTTGTCGTTCGAACCCTGACACCTGCATCCAGGGGCGATGATGGCCTGGGCATGGGCTGTCCGTCGAATCATGGACGCCCTCGAGCAGACCCCTGCAGCAAGGATCAACACCGCCAGAGTCGGGGTTTCGGGCTGCTCGAGAGACGGCAAGGGAGCCGTCGTTGCTGGTACTTCGCTCTTCATTTATTTTCCTCCACCGCTCGCCCTGAACCCCTAACTCAGGGGCCTTCGAACCGCGCATCGTGCTCACCATTCCACAAGAGTCGGGTAGTGGCGGGACCGACAGCTGGCGTATCTCGGACTCGCTCCTCGCAAACGGAACTGACACCCAGACCGCATCCGAAATCATCCAGGAAAATGTCTGGTTCTCGACGAACTTCAACCAGTTCGCCACCACCTCGGTGAACAAGCTGCCATTTGATCATCACATGCTGATCGGTATGGTGAGTCTCTCCTGATAGCCTCCTAAAGTTCTTGTGCATCATTCTGACAGTCGCCGGTCAGGTTGCGCCCCGTGGATTCTTTGCGATCGATAATATAGGATATGACTGGCTTGGCCCGTTCTCGTTAAGCACCTTCATGCATTTCGCACACGTCGGGCTAATATAATTCCTCGTTACGTAGCTCGTACGGCGCGCTCGTTAGCGGGCGCACCATCTGGCAGTCCATGGGCGTGGCAGACGCGATGGGCTATTCTCAATCTTCAAATCACAGCCATTGCGTGTTCCCAACCGGAACCGCGCAGCAAATGCAACTCAACGCGTTCATAGACAGGTTTTTGCTTGGCCAGGCTGTGAACACCAGCGGGATCACCACGACGGCGGGCAACTATGTTTTCCCAATGCCCAACGCCGAATGGGCACCCTGGTCTGTCCCGGCTCTCACTAACGGGACTTCCACGACGACGGCATCCTCTACGAGCTCGACCTCTACTATTTCGTCGACTACAACCGTGTCCACGACTACCCCACCTGTTTCTACGCCAACGGGTGTATCTCAGCACTGGGAGCAGTGCGGTGGCATTGGCTGGTCGGGAGGTGAGTTGCCAGATATTTTTTGGTCGTCGACCTTCGCTGATCAATTGTATTTAGCGACGACATGTGTCTCCCCGTTCACTTGTACGGTTTTGAATTCCTACTATAGCCAGTGTCTATAACCAAGCACTGTCGAAAGACCCAACATGAAATGCATTATCTTTGCAGAAAAACTAATTAGTCAAAGTGCCACAAGATATCCAGAGATATCGATAGAGATCTGAATCCCGAATCCTATCGAATCAAAACGACTCAATAATCAATGACGCGGATTCCCGAAAAAACCTCTCCGTTGGCGGCGGCGGCTTCCAACTGCATTCCACGGCCGACGACCTTTTGATAAAATATGTCGTCCCGCAATGCCGCTCGATCCAAACGAGTTCTGCTTCCACTAGATCATCGATGATGCGGATGATCCAGCGCGCACACGACCACCGCTCGCTGCCAGGCTCCTCCTCCGCACCATATTCGCCGATGAACGAGGCGACTTCCGCGCTTCCCATGGACACGGTGGGAAGCCGCACACATCCAATAAGCGGAAGGTCGTTCACCGCGGTCAGCTTGAGGCTTGCGGCGCGGTGCGCGAGCTCCCAATCGCCCGATTTGTCGCTGATCTGGAATTCCCCCGTCTCATCCAGAGGGCCTGTTTGCAGTATCGAAGGGATGATGGTCCAGTGGTAAGAACCGATCAGGCCTCTGCGGTAGAGTGGGATGTACAGCCAGGATTGCATTCGCCTGGAGTGTGAGTTACATGCTCGAGGCCTTGGAATAACTTGAAGTACTTTTCGGATTGCTACGTCAGTTACGGCATTGAGTGGAGCGAAAGCTAATGGATGCTACCATTCTTAAGAAAAACAACTGCCTGCCGGACCGCTTCGCGGCCCGGCAACCCCTTGTCAGCATTACGGAGATGGCCGGGCGGAGTTTAAAGGCAATTTTAAAAGAAGAGAGAAGCTCTCAGCTCGGCCCGAGTTCACAGCCACGGCAACATTCCGCTTTGACCAATACATTTGTGTGGCTGCTTGATATGCGAATGCTTGGATTGAATTGATGCTATGCGATATGATTTAATAATACAAGTCCTTGAATTGCCTTTCACGCCTCCACATCGATGGGCCCGTGGTGCTTGAACCTGTCCCTAACCTTCTTCTCGACGTTCCCCGCTACATCCTCCAAACTGTGCCCTAACCGCGTGAGCTTGCGCGCCGCGCCCCACTGCATCAGTCCACGATGCTTGCCCTTGCGATCCCTGTGATCCTCCGAGGACGATCCGTTCGCGCTTTCCCCGTTCTCCCTCACCGTCGCCTCGTCTTCCGAGTCGCTAGACGTGTCTGCGTGTAATGACTCGTGGGACGCATCCCCGTCCGCCTCCGCGGCGTCTAGTACCTGCATCACGTCCGCGACACGCGGGTCGTGTGCCGCGAGCGGCTTATGGTACCCACTCAGCCCGGGCCACAGCCGCAAAGTCAATTGCAACGTCCCCAGTCGCTCTACAGCCTCCGGGGCTCGAGCGTTCGCGCGCGCACGGCCGAGCGCCCCGTGCGCATTTCGCCACACTGGCAGGGCCATCGTCGCTTCCTCATGGTCCACGATGTCCTTGAGCCACAGCGTGCAGAACGCGAGGGTTGGGTCTAGCCCCAGGGCGTGGCGCCGGAATTCAATGAGCAGACACTCGCCAATACGCCGCCGCACCGCGAGCCGCACGGGCTTTTCGCGCTTCTGCCGCCAGCCACCCTCCGGGTGTGCATGCAGCTTTCCCTTGGTGTTAAGCGTGCGCAGGACGAGCCGGCACGCGCCGAGATCGTTGGGGAGGTCACCTGCCGGGCGCGCCTGGGGGTGAATATCGAGCGTGCCGACGTCCCAGCCGGTTAGGGGCCGTGGGAGGCGCGCCTGTACGCTGCGGAAGACAAGGGAAACTTGCACGCGCCCGAAACCGATGCCTCCTGCGAGAGGGAAGACATCGGAAATCTGCGAGCGTGTTTTGAGCAACGTCTGCAGAGGGAGGTCGACCACGCCGATGAGGGGGTCGGCTTCGTGCATGCGCCAGTCGCGCACGGCAATCATCACAGATGCAGTCCGCCAGTCTTTGATAAATCGCTCCGTGCCCGTGGCAAACTACCTCCCGCGTCAGTGCGGACAACGCGGAAAAAAAGCGGGGCGAACTCACGAAAGGCCTATTGGTTTTCAACTTGGTCCGTGTCTTGTAAACACGTTGGTGGTTCAAAATTATCGTACAATAGGCACTCGGCAGGTCCTGGCTGTCTTCTTCCTCCACATCGTCCCTCGCTACGCCCCCGCGTGTCTTAGGCACCACTAGTCCGCGGATCTGCTCAACCCGGATGGAAAGTATTCCCGAAGGCCATTCCTCCGATGGAGGCAACCCCGCAATAGCTTCCTCGCTTCGGTCTTTCAGATCAGCCTGTTTTTGCTTCTCGATTTCTTCTTGACCTTGAAGCGTATCCGCCTCTCTCAACTTGCGTTCCGTTTCATGCTCGACGTTGCGTTTGAATTCCTCGATATCCTTCCCTCGTTCCCTCAAGTGCTGCTCAAGGGTGGTTTTCGCAAAATACCCACATTCCCACTGAAGATGTCCCGGCCAAGGTGTTCCGTTGACGTCTGTGAAGCGATCGGTACGGGGTGTCATCTGGTTTTTCGTTTCCGGGTCGTTCATGAGATCGTGCAGATGGACTTCGACAGTCCCGAGAAGGTCGTCTGCTGCTAAGCGGTCTGGGATTCCGTCTGAGTCAGACAAGGAGGAATTAACGCCTGTATACACACCTGAGTCCCATAGTTGCAGTCGCAGCCGCTCCTTGGCGTTCATCTCTGACGGACCGACAAGAAGCATCGCCACCTCTCCCCAGAACGGGTTCCCTTCATTCTCGATGATCCTGTGAGAGTGAGCCTTGTTGCGGAAATAAAAGTGATAGAAACATACCGTGTCGACCATACCGGTTTTCCCCACTTTCCCCACCCAATGGTACAATAGGGATCTCCGCGTTTCTCGTCCTTGGATAGAAAAAACTTGCCAGCATCACCGTCCTTGAATCCTTCGGCACTTTTCACAATAACTACGACGACACCGAGCGTCTCGGTGTCCATCTGGTCTCGGCCGCTCAGCATGGTCTTTAAGTCGAGATTCAAACTACGCGGCGCGACGTACGCGCCCACTGCTGCGTCGATCGCTTTCTGGAGCCAACCTGACAGTCCAGGCACGTCCATTACATTCAGAAAGCCCTGGGCAAGCGGCGTACACTTGAGCGCAACCTTGGGTTGCCCAAGGAGCGTTAAAGTCATTGCGGATAAGAATGGGGGGTTCGGCATGAGCTGGATGCGCGTCCTGGCCGTCGCCAGAATACCCGTGATCTCGACCCACACAGGGATCACAATGCCGCCGGCGATCCAGAACTGCAACAGCATGTGTGGGTTCCCCGATCGTGCCTTGAGTCCCGTTCCGCGGGGGCGTGTACGATACGCGACAGCGACTTCAAGGTTGACAAAGTCGCCATCCTCAGCTGATGCCCCCGCCCCATCAGCAGGTTCCAAAGAACGAATTCCAATGATACGGAGTGCCTCAGAGCCTTGCCCGATATCCGCCACACGAACTCCGTGGATTGCTCTGGGAAGAGAGGCCTGCGATATACGTATAAGAGATCCTGTTGGTTATACTGGGCAGTCAATGTACCTGCAGTGCATCTTCCAACATGTCCGCAGCTGAAGCGAACATGGCAGGATTGACTATAGGCCACAGAGAATGGAGGAGCGCGTTGAACCAGGCGGCAGTCTCTGGTGGCTCCGGCTACCAACAAAAAGTTATTGGGTTGGTCCAATGCTGTACATCGCTATACCTTGCGTAAGAGGGTCTCTTTTCTATACAGTTGCACCCGCGGTGTTGAGGGTCCAAAATATACCACGCACAAAGCTGCGACCAGACCTAGAATATGGCACATTGCAGTGCCGAAAGAACCAGTCATAATCCCTCCGAGGACGCGCGAGAGGAGGAGGATGGCGCCGGCACCAGCAAAAGAAGAAAGACCCGCAATGAGAGCAGTTTGAATTCTGGTTCGACGGATCTCATCGTCAACCCAGTTCTTCCGTGCCTCCTCGCCTACGACACCGGCCATATGTGATTGGTCCAGGTTGAGTAGATCTTCAAACAACGAGGAATCGGGCACTGCCTGCAGTTCGGCGAAAGTGCTGTCATGGACGGGTAAACTCAAGTGAGTAACAGGGTCGGTGACGGTTCTTTCAGAGTCGTGTGGAGTGCAGGCTCCATTGAGGCTGGTGGCCATGATGGTTCAGAGTGACGCCACACCGACGGGACCATTTTATTATTAGGAGCTAAGCGCGCTCAAAGCGAAGACGGCAGCGTCAGTTCAAATTTGGTTCGACAGTGGCATGGACGGCCCGGCCATTTATCACCAGGATCAGGTTGCTCTTGTCTCCTCCATTCATCGTCCATGCGGCGGCGATGCTTAGCTCTTGGCTTGACACTTTGCGTCGGACATCTCTCGGTGAACCTATCACATTGAGGATATGCGGCCCGCTTTACTGCGGGCGCCAGACCGCCAACGGCCGCCGACGGGTCGATTGCAGGCTGTTGCAGGCACGTTTGACTCGATCAGCGCTCATGGCAATGCTACGATTATTGTCACCCGCCTTGAATGGTCAGTCTTGATTCAGTCTGTCTCGAACGAGGTACATTCATACCAACCGATTCTTGTACAAATGACGTTTTGCTTGGATGGGAGGCTTCAGGACCGGATCGTGAAACTCGTTTCTCTCAGTTTCTCTCAACAAATTCTGGTCACCCGTTGTTTGCAAGACCCGCGTTCTGAATTCGGGGGAAACGCATTCTCGCTACGGCACCCATACTTATCAAGCTCGGGTTTTTTTCTGGTGGGTTTTTCGACATGCGGGATCACAATGAGCCTAATGAAGGTCCTCTGTCCTAGATGGTGCCCCGTCCTCGATCGCTGGATAAGACACTCTCTTGTCACAACCTCTGTGCTCGTGAAATGCTCCCATCGGATTTTCAAGCTTCGTACAATCATGGGTACTCTTCGCCGCATAGATATCCGTCCCATTTGGGACATTCCAGTGTCATTCCGGCGGTTCGGCGGCCCAGGCTCTGTTTTTTTTCTAGCGATAAATATGTATAAGGATGGCCAGTCCTCGGCGCTCAGATCCAAGTCCTCCTCATTTGACCTCCGTCCTACTCACATTCCTGGCCGTACTTCTGCATGATTATGCTCGATCCAGCTTTATTGACTTCCATCACAAGGTATTTCTCTGTCTGGAATGTAATGCTAATAATCCCAACTTTCGATGCGCCCGAAAAATTGGAGCAAACTAAGAAGCACATTGTTTTTGATACATCTAATAGTGCTGGCATTAATGTACTGTCTCTTTTGGTCTCTGAACCCACACCGTAAAATGGACTGGGAAAACTTGGAGAGTTCGCACGTGCCCAGTTTCAGTGTTCAAACTCCGCGGGGCCCTTGCCAATTACGACCAAGCACCAGTGGCTATAAAAGGCCTACACGTGAGCAACAACATTTTCTTCACTCATTTCAGGATTCGCATTATTGTCCCCTCACCGCCCTCACATCGCGCGGTGGGAGTCTACAGCGCAATCTCAGAACGAACTGGACCTCAGCTGGAGCCCACTTTAGGCGTAGCTATTCAGAAACCTGATTTGGAGTGGAGTTCCTTACCAGAGGTCCCATATCTTTTCATTCGTAGCAACTCGTATACTCGCATTTGTATCAACTATGAACATGGGCCAATGGCTATAGTGAACTTCATTGAACGTTTTTGCCTGTTTTTGCCGATCTGTTGAGGCGAACCAAATCTGTCGAGGCGAACCATCGTTCATTTGCGTTTCGTCCTCCGTCGCGCCATGTAATATACAGTCTGCCCCTCTTCCCAAATCGGATCTTAGGCTCAACGCGGCCGCGGCCGCGGCCGTTCTTAATAAGGATCTTATTCATCTGTTAACCAGCCCGGCCACCGCACCACTCGCGTTACCGAGGCATATCGATTCCCTGCCTTTGGCAGTGCTCGCCGTTTGCTCCGGCCCCAATTCGGTATTGCCGTACTCACGTTAGTAACAGAGGGATCCTCTGAGGCAGTGAGCACAATTTGGAGCCGTGCTCGACTGAGACTGTAGATCTCCAGTGATGCGGTACGCCCTTGCCATCATCTTCGATAATAAATGAATCGGTTTTGCATGCAGACGAACTCCAACACATGTCGCTGCAAGTCGCCAAGTGGAAATCGCAGGGGTTCGTATCTTCCCCGTTTGGGAACTTCAAACACCGTAAACGGGTTCTTCTTCCTACCGAAAAGGATCAGACTGTCTGACTCAGGATAGTCATCTCAGGGTTCCGAGACCTCGACTTGCTGGAAGAGGTTAATGCGTTCCTTGTCTTCGACCCATGGAGTGTCGCAAATGGTATAAGAGGGACGGTCGAGCTCCATCCCTCATCCAATCCCTCGTCTTTCTGAAAATGCAGCTCACTCTCCAGTTCCTTGGCCTCGCTCTTCTCAGTTCATTCGTGACCTGTGCGCTTTTTCAATACCCATGTTACTGCATTATATATTGAATATCCTTCAGGTAGCGCATACGAATTCGTTCGGATCAACAAAAACGATTCTATGCTCCTGGTTGTCGACCATCAGATTGGATTATTCCAACTTGTGCGCGATTTCACCGCAGAAGAATACAGGAACAATATTTTGGCCCATGCCGCCGCTGGAAAAGTTTTTAATCTCCCTACTATCCTGACCACATCTGCCGAGACTGGTTTATGGTTTCCTTTTCTTTTCGTAGCCACGCCAACGTGACCTCCGATCAGGTCCGAACGGTCCCCTCCCCAAGGAGATTGTCGAGATGCACCCAAATGCGCCATATATTAGAAGACAAGGCGAGGTGGGTCTTGCGACATTGGACCATTGCGTTCAAACCAAAACTTGATTCATTTAGGTCGATGCTTGGGACAATGCAGACTTCCGCGCGGCCGTCAAGGCCACGGGGAAAAGTCAGGTCATTATGGCAGGTATTACTACCGACGTCAGTTCATTTTCTGCATACTTTGTACCGTGTTCCAATTGCAAACAGGTTTGCACCACTTTTCTCGCCCTCTCTCTTCTCCAAGAGGGATACACTGTGTTTGCAAATGCGGACGCGTCGGGAACGTTCAGTGCCCAGGTTGCCGCCAATGCCAACGACCGCATGCGTGCAGCCGGGGTCAATGTTGTCTCCCAGTTTGCCGTCATTAACGATCTCATGAGGGATTGGAGGGACACGCCCGGCTCTTTGCAAATACTGCCCTACTTCGACACGTAAGAGTGTTCTTCGTCTAATGTCTCGCTGCATGCTCATAATTATTTTGTTTTAAGCTACTCCGCCCAATATTCCTACCTCGCTCGCGGTCATGCAGCTGCTGTTCTAAACGGCACCATCCTGCCCGGAGAAACTGTCTGAAGAATTGGGACACAAGAACAACTTTTTTTTACTTGGAAATATTGTCTCTACAGCTCGTCAGAGTCGACCTAGATTTTAATAAAAAAGATTTCCCCCTTGTGTATGCCGAAAACTTGTAGTGATCTCCAAATTTCGCCCTCTGATCTACTCTACCCCGGAGGAAGTTATGGGTGAGTGACCGGGGGCCTGCTCAGTTACTGCCTCTGGTGTGGGAAACATTCATAATACGAGATCACTGATGCCGTAGCCGATCCGACAACCCAAAACAGGTAATCCCTATCACTCCATCAAAAGTTGTGCGAAAAATTGATTTGTCTCCGAAACAACCAAGAAACAACTGTAATCAATATCCCCTTGAATTTGGTGCGAGCTCAGGCAAGGCGAGCTTGCGAGCCGGCCTGAGTGGAAGCCAAGGCAGAGGTGCTGTGTAGACACGATCTGCGCCCGTCTCGTTTGTGATTAGACTCCGATCAAATCTACACAGCCACTTCGGCTTTTTCCTCCGCACCACGCGTCGCGTCCTCAAGAAAACTCTCTTCGTCGTTTTCCTCGTCCTACAGGCTCTTTCTTTTGGACCTCAAACATCTCCAGCATGCCTGGCCAATCCCGTGCAGGGTTTCCTTTGCCCCTGGCTGCGGACTTCGACTTCACCGCGTACATGACCCGTCCAGCGGACATCCCCCCTCCAGACTCGTACGAGCTCGACGAAATCAACACCGAGAACGTCACACGGGAAAAAGCCAATAAAGCCAGCTTAAAGCTGACCCGCGCCTACATGGATGCAAAGGCATCCGCCGCCGGCATTGTCAACGAGGACGTCGGCACCCCCCTCGTCCCCTACTTCGAGTACACCGACGCTGACAAGCGTCTCATGGCCAGCGACAAAGACGTCGCCGCCGCCGTGGGCCCCTTGCCCGTCTTTATGATCATGTACCTCAGCGAACAGCGCATGAAAACACAGCAGTCGCATGAATCGGACAGAAACAGACGGGAGGCAGAGCGCAACGCGCGCGAGGCGGAAAAATCCAAGGCAGTACGTCCCATCTTCGGTACCCTCATACTGCCAAACCCGCACCTCATGTCGTCGAACGACGTCTCCGCCATCTCGATCCCAGACATCTACCACATCTCCCTCCACCACAAGTTGTACTTTCCGTTACACTGGTGGTCGGACAAATGCATCAGGCACACCACGGACTACCCCCATACCATCCCCACACTCACCATTACCGTGGAGCAAACCTCCGTGCTCGTGGCGCCTCAGCAGGTCACCATTGTCAATATCGGCAAACTCGCGCACCTGTTCGGCAACGACGAGCTAGCGGTGCTCACCCCGGGCATCTGGAAGCAAGCTTCCAAGAACATGCTCGAATCCTTCATGAAGCTATGCCCAGCCGTCGTCCCTGGTGATCCCAACGTCGGCCACACTGAGTACGCCCAGCACGTCATGCATTTCGTGAAGCTACCGTGTCATGAAGAACTCGAGATGCTCCCGGTCTGGTACCCGGTTGAGCTGGAGCTCAGGCTGGAGATCTTCTGTGGCGGGATCTACGAACGAGTCTTTTACGACTCCCGCATCAACATTGCGATCCAGACGTACCGCCACGTAAACCCCTCCTCCCCGTCGTTCCCAACCCTACCCCTGCCCGGCGCCTTACCTCCCGCTGGTCGCAAGCACTCCTCACCCGACGACGGGGGGCAAGG
Source organism: Mycena maculata (assembly GCA_029448575.1). Taxonomy (NCBI): domain Eukaryota; kingdom Fungi; phylum Basidiomycota; class Agaricomycetes; order Agaricales; family Mycenaceae; genus Mycena; species Mycena maculata. Next base: position 201,775 of record JARJLG010000169.1, read on the forward strand.
TAGCTCGAAGCAGCCCCGCCTCGGCGGCGCGTGCGGCGTTCGGGACCAGCGCAGCTCGACACCTGGTTCCCGTGAGAGCTCCGTCCTGCGCGAGCGCGGCCCTCTCATCTGCATCATCTGCACGGGTCCCCACAGCGCCTACAAGCATTCACAGGCGTCCACCACCTTCGAGAACGGGGACGCACACTTCTTGAAACTGGTCGACAGGGACATCCGTACGGCGCAGTCCTTTTGGGGGAACACCACCAAAACTCTCTGCATATCGTTCAACGTCACCAAGCCCTGCTCTAGTGACCACGGCGATTCACGTCTCCACGCCTGCTCGCTCTGCGGAGGCGATCACGCCGCCCTCTCTCGAGCTCCCGGATGTGCCTGAGTGCACGCCGGTGCTTTCGTCGCATGAGCGCTGCCTGGAGGCGCAATTTCTTGGGCACAATTCTATCGCACTCTCCACATCGCTGACTTACGTTGATCTACACCCGTTCGTGCACACCCGCCCGCCCCTCGTGGGGCCTGGCGAAGCCTTTTCCTTCTTGCTAGACCGGACCGTCCAGCCATACAGCACTGACGCTTTTGAAATTCTCTTGGGAAAACATGGCCTCACTCCTGCTTATCCAGATCTCGTCCATAATCTGCGCGAGGGTTTTCCTCTCGGGCGTCTTCCTCTCATCACCTCCACCATCGTCATACCCAATCATCCCTCCGCGGCCTGTTATATACCGAGCCGGGTTGGACCCGAAGAGTAAAAGGCCGAAGGACCGGAGGCTCCGGTATGTCGGAGCGTCGGAGAGCCGGTGGGTCCGGAACGTATACGGAGGAGGATCACAACACCACAGGGGGTCAAGGGTGAGCGACTACCCTAACCGGCAGGTACCCGATAGAGGAAGACGAGTCGGAGTACCGGAGGGAACCGGAGAGAACGGAGACGACTCAGTGCAAGGGAAATGAGCCAAGCAACGTCAATTATCAATCTGACGTACAGGACATATTAAAGACGTATTTATACTAAGTATCTAATTGTATTCCATAAAAGGAAGGAGAGTGGTTCTTAACAATAAGTCAAGTCAGATGGGCTGATGAGAAGTCGTATGACAATAAGTGAAAAGGAAGGAAGACGGATAAACGGGAAACGCTCAGTAATCCTTCATTGCGTAAAAACCCGATGGTACCGGAACGGTTCGGAGGCTCCGGTATACTACCGGAGCCTCGGAACCTACCGGAGCTACCGGAAGGTCGACGAGAAGACTGGGGATGTTGCATGGATATAACAGTATCCCCCTCTTAGGTTCCTCTCCCATGAGGAACCCAAAAGGAATGAAGTTTGTCGAACAATGAAGAAGCGTGGGAAAATAAACAAGATCAAAAAGTCACGTGCTGTTGGTTTTGACTCAGACGTTTCTTTCTTTCGTACCACCACCACCTCCGGTCACCAATCCCAAAATTCGATGTCGAGCCACGGAAACAACGACAGTGGGCGCGAGGGGTCGAGCGACGACTACCGCAGCGACGCCGGCAACGGCAAGAAAACCGGGAAGGGGAAGGCGCGAGCGACCACGACGGAGCTGCGCGAAGAGGCCGCCCAGCGGTTCTACGAGGAGAGGGAGCAGCGCCGGGTACGCCTTATCTCGGCGTACCAGGAACAGGCGGAGGAGGCCGCGCAACGCGCGGAAGTGGCGAATGAGGAGGCCGCTCGTGCCCTCCAGCTCATTCGAGACCTGGAGGCACTCGACGCGGAGGCTCCGGAATTCGACGAATTGCCGGTGATTGAAACGTTGAAGTCGGTGTCGCCGGAGCGTGCGGAGGGGGGAGGCGAGGTGGACGAGCTGAACGACGAGGACGACAGCGACGTCGAGCAGGAGGGGGAGAACGGTGCGTCGCAGTGAAAACCGGAGGTTCCGGTACTAACGGTTTTGATTTTCGTAGCTTGCGACTCTTGCCGGAGGAGTGGGGAGGTGTGCGTCGTCGAGGCGGGACGCACCGCCTGCCGCCGGTGCCGCGCAAAGCACATCCAGTGCAGTCGCGCGCGGCCCCTTGGACCGCCTCGCGTCAACAAGCGACGCGCGGCACAGGAGGCCCGTCGCCAAGGGTCCGCACCGGTTGCGGGGCCCTCGCGGACGCGCCGGAACCCCCGAACGGAGCGGGGGGACCGGAGCGACCGCGAGGTGCGCGATCGCACGCGGAAGGAGCGGGAAAGGAGGGCCCGGAAGGCTGAGGGCAGAGAGAGTCTGCGGGAACAGGTCCGGGAGCTTGATGCTCACGTCGGATACCTCGGGGAGCAGGTGGGGCGCACTATGTTGCGCTATAAGCTGGCATACCGGGCGTGCCAGCTTATACTCAAGACACTCGCAGCGCCGGAGAGTGGTCGAGAGGTGCCGCCTGGTGTAGAGCGGATGCTCCGGTGGATGGCCGCCGACATGGAGGCCTCCCAGTGGGATTTTTCCCTCGTGGAGCAGGCGGAGCTCGACCTGGCCGCCGAGGAGCCGGAGAAGGATGAGGATGCGCCCCCGGCGAAGCGCCGGAGGCTGATGAAGCGCGGGAGCCCCGAGGTGGAGGAGAAGGAGGTGGGACCCGTCGAGTCGGAGGACTCGGAGGCGGAACCGGAGGCTCCGGTTGCGCCCCGAGCCCGTTCCGAATCCTGGCCGGAGGATTTCCGGTCCACGGACGGCGGGGAGGATGAGAGGATGGAGGTGGACGCGCCTGGGGCGCTGGAGGGGCCGGAAGGGCCTGAAGAACAAATCGCCGCGACGTCCCGAGTTGCGAGCCAGGCTGCGGAGGCGAGGACCATTACGGTCCTTACCTTTAAGCCCGACCCCGAGCCTGTCCCGCCTCCGCCACCCACTCCTTCGCCAGCACCGGAGCCTCCGGTGCAGGTGAAGAGGGAGTCGGAGGTGCGCGAGTTCCAGACTCTCGTGCTGCAGCCGGGAGCGCCAGCCGGATTCCACGAGGAGGATGGAGTCTTCGTGATGGACGATTCGGATGAGGAGATGGGGGAGCCGGAGGCTCCGGAAAAGCCGGAAGCGTCCGGAAGCGCGGAATGAAAGCCCTGGAGGCTTAAAGACAAAGAGACATTGTAGATATATGAAATGAACGTTGTATTTTGAATTTGGATCAATTTTGCTTGATTTCAATTTTGTGTGATGAGTTAATATTCGGGTCCGGGCTTATTCGGAAAGCGCCGGTGAAAGTTGTCGATATGTTCGGCCGCGTCCAAGTCGTCCGCCCCAACCCAAGCATACTGATCGTCGGTATTCTCGTATCCGAGCCATTCGACGTAGTACCGGAGCTTAGTTCGGAACCTCCGGTCGATCTTCGAGTCAACGATTTGCTTGATTTCGAAGTGTGACTCGCCGTCGATGATTTCTACAGCTGCCGGAGGCGGCTCCTCGCGTCCCGGGAATGGGTTCGGAACGTGCGGTTCAAGTTGGGAAATATGGAAAACTGGATGGACCTGTGACAACGATTTCGGAAGCCGAATGGTATAAGAAGCGGCACTGGGTTTGCCAATAACTTCGTAAGGGCCAAGGTACGTCTCCGAGAATTTCGGAGTTGGCCGGCTGGTGTGAAGATGCTTTGCGAGGATGAAAACTTGATCGCCGATCGAAAGCGGAGGTTGCGGAGCACGTTTCCGGTCTCCGGTTTCCTTGTACCGCTCCTGGGCAAAAGTGATTTGCTCCCGGAGGAACTGATGCAGTTCCTGAAGATCAACGACAAAATCCTTGGCGTACATGTTCGCAACGTCACGCTCCGGATGGACCGTGATTGCCGGATTGTAACCCTTATTGGCGAAGAAAGGGGAGATGCCGGTCGAAGCATTCGGAGCGTTGTTGAGAGCGAATTCCGCAAGCGGAAGGAGTCGGTCCCAATCGTCCTGTTGATACGAACAGTAGATGCGGATATATTGCTCAACAGTCTGATTCATACGTTCCGTTTGACCGTCAGCCTCTGGATGATAACCGGAAGTATAATGGATCTCCATATTGAGAAGTTCGCCCAGCGACCGGAAGAAGGAAGCGATGAATTCGGAGCCCCGGTCGCACGTAACATGTGCCGGAACACCGTGTTTGGAAAAGACGTGAATGAGGAAGAGGCGAGCGAGCTCCGGCGAATTGATATGGGTATCGCAAGGAATGAGAATGACCTGTTTGGATGACCGATCAACAATCACCAAAATGCAGTCAAACTCGCCGGAGAGAGGGAGTTGCTCGATGAAGTCCATGGAAATGGAATGCCAAGGCCGGAGCGGAACCGGAAGGGGTTTCAAGAGTCCGTAAGGTCGATGCCGAGGCTTTTTGTTGCGCTTGCATAGAACACACGACCGACAGTAGTCCCGGACGAAGGTCCGGACCTCCGGCCAAGTGTACTCACGGCGTACGAGTGCTAATGTGCGATTTTGTCCAAAGTGGCCAGCCAACTCGTGATCATGCAAATTCTGCAGAACACGTACGCGGAGCTGGTCCGGAGCATCTCCGGAAACCACCGGAACGTAAATGCGATCATAGAGCCGGAGCATACCGGAAGGGTCGAGTTTCCAGCGCGGAGTGGTGCCGGAGGCTGCGGAAGCAATGCCCGCAACGGCGGCTGGATCATCGTTGTAGTGGGCACGAATGTCGGAATAGAGCTTCTCAACATCCATAACGATGGAGGAACGGAGGGTGATTTCCTCGAGGAATGTGGCCCGGAGCGACGCAGTGAGTTGATCTTGAGTAAAAATGGGGCGAAAATTTTGAGGATTCAATTGGCTGTAAGCCCTATCCCCCTCTTTAGGGTAGACGTCCCATCGTCTAGTCAAAGCGTCTGGTTTAGCTCCGAGCTTACCCGGACGGAACCGGATAACCATATTGAAGTGGCACAGGTATTCCGACCACCGGACTTGGCGACGAGTGAGGATTTTGGTCGTCGTGAAGTATTCCAGGTTTTTGTGATCGGTTACGACGTCGACCGGAAGCTCCGGTCCTTCGAGGTAATGCCTCCAGTGTTTAAAGGCGTCGAAGATGGCCAAGAGTTCCTTGTCATGAGTGTCGTAGTTGAGTTCGGCCGGACCGAGTGTCCGAGACCGGAACGCAATGGGATGAATTTCGCCATCATCTCCGAGGATGGAGAGAATCGAGGCGATTGCGTAATCGGAGGCGTCGGTTTCGACAGTAAGCTGCCGGAACGGAATCCAGTGTGAAAGTACCGGAGCCTCCGTAAACGCGTGCTTGAGGGTGTCAAATGCGAGTTGGCAAACCGGGGTCCAATCCCATCGGACGTTGGAACGAGTGAGGCGAGTAAGAGGGATCGTGATCGCCGAGTAGTTCCATATGAAACGCCGATAAAAATTACAAAACCCAAGGAAGGACTGAACGTCCTTCACTTTCCGGGGTTCCGGCCAATCAACGATGGCGGAAACCTTGTCCGGAGACATCCGGAAGCCTTCCGGCGACAGGATGTAACCGAGATATTCGCAGGTGGTGACGCTAAACTCGCATTTTGAGAGTTTGCAGTAGAGTCCGGCCTTCCGGAGGCGCCGGAGCACTTCCCGAACGTGTTCAGTATGTTGGGTCGGATCATCGGAATAGATCAATATGTCGTCCAAATAGATGATGACGTATACGTCCAACAGATCTGCGAACAAACTGTTCAGGAACCGCTGAAAAGCGGCCGGAGCGTTGGTAAGGCCTTCCGGAACAACCCGGAATTCGAAGGACCCATAGCGAGAACGAAACACCGTTTTAGGTTCGTCACCCGGAGCGATCCGGAGGAGATGGTATGCGTGCCGGAGATCAAGTTTTGTATAGATGCGAGCCTTCCCGGGAGCATCAAGGAGATCGGCGATGAGAGGAAGCGGATAGCGGTCCTTCTTCGTAATCCGATTAAGTCCTCGGTAGTCGACGCACAACCGGAGGCTACCGTCCTTCTTCTTAGCGAACAGAATAGGAGCTCCATGACTTGAACGAGTCGGGTATATAAATCCCGACTTCAAATTCTTGTCGATGAAGTCCCGAAGGGCAGCGAGCTCGGTAGGCGAAAGGGAGTAGACATGACCGACCGGAGGCTCCTCGCCGTCCAGGAGCTCGATTTTGAGGTCGAATTCTCGATGAGGAGGAAGATTGTAAGCTTCCTGCTCCGAGAAGACGTCAGCGAACTCGTGGTACTCGGAAGGTATACCGGAAGTGTCCGGAGCAGATGCGGAAGCAAACCGGGCACGGGCTTCTTCCGAGGGAGTGGCGCGCATTGTATATTGACAACAATCCTTGTCTCGAATGATGGAGCGGTAAGCCGCAGCAGACACGAGAGACACAAGCGGAGGGGTAGAGAGAGGACGAGGCCCGGAGGCCTCCGGAATCTCCATGGAAGGAGCAAGAGTCTCCATGGAAGGAGCGGGAGATGGCGGAATCGTCGGAGTCGGTGTAGGCGCCGGAGCCGGAACGACTTGAACCGGAGGTGCCTCGTCCGTAATCGGAACTACCGTAGCAGATCCCGGAATTATTTCCGGGGTTGTCGACAGGGATTCCCTTACGGGATCGGGCCGGAACGTGATAGAGGCTTCGGACCAGTTAATCAACGGATTAATGCGGCTGAGCCAATTGTATCCCAGGACCAGATCGCAAGGAGAATCGAGACGTGTGACGAAGAAGTCCATGTATTGAACTTCGCCAGAAGGAAACCGGAGCAACAACCGGAGCATCCGGTTAATGATGGAAGATGAGCCGTCGAGATACCGGACCCGCACCGGGTCCACCGTATACGTGGAAAACAGCATTAGATTCGCAGACTTTCAATGATACAAAACAATGAGATGATCCGGAGTCCACAAGCGCACGCACACGGGAGTTGAATCCCGCGACTACTCGAGAGAGAAGAGATGGAGACATGGAAGAGCATAGCTCCGGCTCGGAGATGTCCGACCGGAGGGAAGAAATATCGAGAGAGACGTAAAGGGCATTAGGGAAGAGAGCGGAAGCGTTGAGACGAACCTCGGTGAGCACCCGTGAGTCAACGCAACTCGGACCAGGTGCGGAGGATTCCGAGTTGCTGATCAATTTTTTGACTCAGCAGCCGCGGCGGCCGGCGTAGCCGGAGCCGCCGGAGCCTGGGTGGTCGTACCGGAGGTCGAGGCCTGGGCGGCTTTGGCGCTAGCCTGCCCAGGACGCTTGTTGCAGTTGTCGGCTGTGTGACCCTTACCTCCGCAGTACATGCAGAGGTTATTCTTCCGGCGACGCTCGCGTTCGTCCTGTTTGATCTTTCCGCTGGCGTCGAGCTTGTCGGCGTAGGCGCGAGCGGCAGGAGTGGCGTCGGACGACTTGGCCTTGCCTTTACCCTGGTTACCGGAGCGTCCGGCATTGTTACCGGAGTTTCCGGCAGTCGCAGCGGTAGAGGAGGGTGCGGGAGCGTTGGAAGATTTGGAACCCTTGCCGGAATTCCGATTACTGGGTTTCGGGTTGCCGGATTGACCTCCGGTAGCGTTACCGCCACCGGAACCGGAGGGTTTATCGCGTTCACGCTCCCGGAGCTTCTCCGCCTCGCGTTTCCAGTACCGGCCATCGATGATGCGAGCGACCAACTTCACTCCGTCGAGGGTGTTGGCATAGTTATGATGAACCATGTCGTCCTTGATCCGACGGGGAAGTCCTTCGTAAAACTGATACCGGAGGGCGTTATCGCTCCACCGGGTCAAAACCGAAAGGAAGTCGAACTCGATGATGTAAGTGGTGATCCGGTCGCCGGATTTCATCCGGCATGCGCGAATCTTGTCCTCGGCATCCCCAACCGGATCATGCGGCCCGAAATTTAACGTAAGCTCCTGAATGAAGACGGCAAAGTTGCCGTCCCAGACCGGAATGATGGTCGGGTCGTAAAGGTTGGGGGAAAACCATTGCTGAGCGCTGCCCCGGAGGTACGAAATGATGTAGAGAATACGATCATCGTCGTCCGGAAAGTCTTGCGGACGCTCCGCAAAGTGCAAATAGCACTGGGTGAGGAAGGACGAGAGTTTAGCCGGGTCCGATCCATCGAAGGTGTCCGGATTACGGAGATTGGATCGGTTGGAACGAGGAGGAAGGTCCGCGGGACGAGCGGAGAACACATTGATGGCATCCCGGAAGGTCCGGATGGTGTCCATAATTAAGGCCTCGTTGGCCTCAGGCGTCGGAACACGACGAGGGGCCCGAGGTATACCGGGACCTCCGGGGCCACCGCCAGGTGGACCGCCAGGGGGGCCTCCGGGTGGACCACCTGGAACACCAGGACCACCGGGACCGCCGGGACCTCCGGGGCCACCTCCGGGTGGACCTCCGGGAGGGCCGGGCGGTGGACCAGCACCACCACCTCCACCACCACCACCATCACTGCCACCATCGCCTCCATCGCCGTTATTACTGCCCCCGTCATGAAGGGAAGGAGCAGGATCACGCTCGGGAAGCTCCTCCGACAAGTGGAGGCTTGCTGCATGACCTCCGGAACGTACGGAGTCTTCGGAAGCCTCCTGGGGATCTTCCGGAACCTCAACGATACGAGGCCCAGCGATGGGAGATACGCTACGAGAGATTGCTGCAGCGCGGCGTGGATGGGGTGAGGCCGGATATCTCACCGGATTCTCGGGGGTCCGGGGATTGAGAACTAACCCCGGAATTGTTGTTGGAGATGGCATAGGCGGCGCGGGTGAACTCCGAGTGAAATGCGGAGTGTATCGAAGGGTGGGTGATACCGGAATAGACGGGTACATCGACGGACCGAGAACTTGGACCGGAGTACTCATCGGAACGATCTGGCTGAACATACGGGATTCTCGACGAGGTTCCCGATCAGTCCGACCAGTGTTGGAACGTTCGATTTGTTCCGTGTTGGGTAGATTTGGATTAGGAAGACGAGACATTGCCAGTCAGAGTAGTGAGATTGATAATACTGTTATATACCGAGCCGGGTTGGACCCGAAGAGTAAAAGGCCGAAGGACCGGAGGCTCCGGTATGTCGGAGCGTCGGAGAGCCGGTGGGTCCGGAACGTATACGGAGGAGGATCACAACACCACAGGGGGTCAAGGGTGAGCGACTACCCTAACCGGCAGGTACCCGATAGAGGAAGACGAGTCGGAGTACCGGAGGGAACCGGAGAGAACGGAGACGACTCAGTGCAAGGGAAATGAGCCAAGCAACGTCAATTATCAATCTGACGTACAGGACATATTAAAGACGTATTTATACTAAGTATCTAATTGTATTCCATAAAAGGAAGGAGAGTGGTTCTTAACAATAAGTCAAGTCAGATGGGCTGATGAGAAGTCGTATGACAATAAGTGAAAAGGAAGGAAGACGGATAAACGGGAAACGCTCAGTAATCCTTCATTGCGTAAAAACCCGATGGTACCGGAACGGTTCGGAGGCTCCGGTATACTACCGGAGCCTCGGAACCTACCGGAGCTACCGGAAGGTCGACGAGAAGACTGGGGATGTTGCATGGATATAACACGGCCCGGGAACGCGACACCACGCTTGACTATCTCCGCACAGAACTCGACGCAAGTCGGATGGATGGCCCGTTCTCTCGCGAGGAGATGGAACTGGTTTGCCGCGGCCCTTTCTATGCCTCCCCGCTAATTGTCGCATCAAGCGACCAAGGCCTGGGCTTGGACGCGAAGAAGAGGGTCTGTAGGAACCTCTCCAAAGGCGACGCTGCGTTCGGTACCCCCCTCAGTCAAGGACTTCATCGAGAAGGAAGATTTTCCCACCCGTTTTGACATGCCATCCAAGATGGCAGATTTGGTGAGCACCACCTTTCCTATCCCTCCCCCCCCTCTTCTCCCTTTCTTTGCATGTGTCTAGCGCTTGGCTTTCCAACGCTCCAGCAGAGGCCTCAGCATCGGAGCGGCTCACCCCCTTATGTGCCGCTCCACTAGTTCGTCCCAGCGCTTGCACCGTGAGCCGCACGCGTGGTTCTCATGCCACCATTTCGCACTCAGTGCACACTGCTGATGTCCCGTCCTCCTCGCACACGTGGTCATAACGACACACCTGTGTTCGTCCCGTCCTCGTCCCGTCCTCGTCCCGTCCCGTCCTCACGCACGCCGTTCGCGCAACTTACGTTTCGTCCAGGTCGCTACCGCTCCCATCGGCGCTGAAGCCTGCGCATTTGACATCAAATCGTTTCACAGGACTTGTCCGGTGCTGCCCACACACAAGCCATTCCTCGTCGTCCACTTCGATGGCCAGTTTTACCTGGACCATTGTTACCCGTTCGGCGCTGCGTCCGCAAGCAGTAATGCAGGACAGATCTGCAATGCTATGATTGACATCTGGCAGGCGGAATTGGGTGACGATGCGAAAGTCCTCAAGTACGAGGACGACTGCCCGGTCGTGCGCTTCCCATCCTCGCCCACGCCCACCCCCGACGGGTCGCCCTCGTTCTGTTTCGATCGCACCTCAGTGCTTACCCCCATCGTCCCCCTCCTCATTCCGTGGCACCCAGTAAAGACAGGTCTCTCTTTCGAGCAGATCATTGTCTTTCTGGGCCTGCTCTGGGATCTTCCCCGGCGTCGTGTGTCGCTTCCCGTGGACAAACGCCGGAAGTACCTTGCGCGCGTGCAGGACATGCTCGCCCGCATGCGCTCACACGGGAAGTTCTCATTGCTTGACGTGCAAGAACTCCACGGGGTGCTGTGCCACATCTGTTTCGTCTACCGCGACGGTCGTTCACGCCTCTCCGTCTTCTCGAACGCCATGGCGGACTTCAAAGGGAATGTTTTCTCTCATCGCTACCTCTCGGGCACGGCGAAGAAGACCCTCACTTGGTGGGAACAACGGCTCTCAGAGGCGTCTTTCACACGCGAACTGCTCCTGCTGGGCCCGCTACGCGACTTTGGCATCTACGTAGACGCCAGCACCTCATGGGGCCTGGCCGTCATCATCTGTGAGAGCTGGTATGCGCTCCGCCTCAAACCGGACTGGAAGGCTCGGATGCCCGGTCACGACATATGCTGGCTGGAGGCCGTCGCCATCGAGATCCTCTTTCTCTTCATGGAGCAACTCAATTTTCAAGATGCACACGTCCTTGTTCGATCCAACAACAAAGGCGCGATCGGCGTTCATGAAAAGGGGCGATCCCCTAACTTGGGGCTCAATCTTTGCGCACACCGCTCCTTTGCGATCACCGCGGGGTTGGGCATTACTCCCAACATTGTCTACGTCCCCTCCGCAGATAACCTTGCCGATGCGCCGTCCCGCGGCGAGACCGCCCCTCACATCCTCGATAAACACCGCCTCACCCGTCGATTCGAGCTCCCGGCCGAATTGCGCACAGCGTTTATCGATGAACTCGTCATTTGATCCGGTCGCACATGCACTACTGCACTGCGACCCTTTGCTCGTCCTCGCCTCCTCTGTCGTCTCGTCCTCGTCCCGTCTCGCCCCACCCACGACCGGCCCGGCCCCCGTATTGCTTCATTCGTTTCTCACGTACGTCGCCATACTCGCACCTTCCACGTCGTCTTACACTAGGCAGGTCTCCCACTTTCCTGCAGTCTAAAGTTCCTCCCGCATCGTGCGATGTCGTCTCGCTTGCGTATGTACCCGTCCTCGTCTGGCCCGCCTTTGCTCACGCGACAGGCAGTTCGTCTTTCCTCAACCCTTTTGGCCCATCCCTCGTCGCACACCACGTCCCTCGTCCCGCACCGATCGCACCATCGGTCATAGCCCCGGCACCTTCGTACGTCCCGTCACACGCATCCGCTGCGGGTACTGATTTCAGCGCGCCACAGCCATCTGATCCCATCATCAATCACCGCGCAGGCCCCACCCACCCACGCCGGTTACCATTCCTTTCCTCCGCGTTCCCAACGTCCCCTCACGTCCCACCGTCGCCGCTACGTCACACCCCTCATCCTCGCAGCCCACCATGCACAACAACGTCCCCTCCGACCCACGCTCTGCCCTCCTAGAGATCCGCGAGATGGCGGCTCGTTCGTTACAACCGAAGCGCGCACGGCAGCCCCCTCCGGAGAAGAGGATTGCTCCGAGTGCCTACTGTCCACTCGTTCCTGCGGGACCGCCGCGTTCTGCTCTGGATGACCCCGCACTCCAGCGAGACGCATAACGCCTTGACCGCCGCCGGCATCTCATCCTCCCTACAACTCAAGATCTTTGAGAGCCTGCTCCTCACGCATGTCCCAGAGATGAGGGAGTCGGTACGGCGCAGGACTCCTCCGTTTCACGGAGTTCTGCGACCCACGAATTCATCAGCGAAAGCGTGCGCATGCCTGCCGACCGCTACCTCCTCGCTGCTTTCGTCGCAGATGCCATCGGAACATGCACTGGCAACTGCATCAGGAACTGGCTCAACGGCCCTGCACCTGTGGCACCTCTTCAACGACGCCCCGTGGTACGGCGACGACGGCTTCCTTCCCTGCACTCAAGAAGTCGGCGGACAAAGCCGGCGTGACCTTCAAGCGCCCTCCCCATGGCCCCATCACCCCGTCCCACCTCCGTGCGTACCGCAAGACACTCGACCTGAACCTCCCCCCGCGGCGCTTCATCGTGGTCGGCCGCCCTTTCAGCCTTTTGGGGGTGTCGTCGTTTGGGCGAACTGCTCATCCGCAGCATCGCTAAGTTCTCGACCACTGCGTGACAACGTGTCGCTGCACGCGCATCGTCTCTCATTTGTCAATGGCAGAGAGGTGGTGAGCATCCACCTCATCTGACCAGACCACGACAACGGCGGGCGGCGAGTTGATCCTCACTGCTGTCCTGGGCGAGGATGCCGACCCCTGTGCCCTGTTTGGGCGATTAGGAATCATCTCCGCGTCAACGGCGATCCTCCCCCAGACACTTCCGCTGTTTGCATTCCGCACCCCCGTTGGGCTGGACGCCTCTCATCACAAGACGTCTTCTTGCGCGACTTGTCCGCCGTCTTCCGCGCCACTGATCTGGACCTCAATCTTCGGTCACAGCTCTCCGCATTGGCGGTTCCCTCGAGCTCCTTGCTGCCGGTGTCCCTCCTGAGATGATCATGAAGCTCGGCGGCTGGACATCACTTTGCTTCCTCATCTACTGGCGGCGTCTTGCTCAAATTATTCCCCTCGCAATTTCTCGTGCTTGGGAATGCCTGCGCTTGGGACACTCGCGCTTGGGATGCTCGCATCGCCGAGTTTGCGCGCGCTCACAGGCACCTGCAAACTCCTTGTCTCTCTCATTTGACTAGCTTCTCCGTCTGTTACCTCGTATTCTCGTTTGCTCATCTACGCGCCGTCGCGCCCGTCCTTCTTGTAACCCTTTAACGCATAACAAATGCATTCCCTTTCTTATTCTTTTTTTCCTTTTCCGTCGCTCTGCTCTGTGTTGGGGCCCTCGGGCCCGCTTCTCTCGCCCCTCGCACGAGCCTTTGGCTCTCTGAGCTTCGCTCCGGTGGTGGCTTCGGGTCTTCTCCATCGGACCCGTCGTTGCCCTTGTGTACGGGATCGGCTGTGCCCAGGCGTTCCCTCTCCGATCCGCTCTTCTCCGCTGCCCCCGTTG